>JAJOOR010023774.1:0-16649 GCA_036250505.1 Solanum acaule
GTAATATCTTCTTCTAGGTCTTTTGTATTTAAATTGAGACTTGTATTTTTTGTATTTTCCTTGTTTTCTATTTTTCTTATAATAATTATCAGTGCATCCGAATTGGGGTGCTATTTTATCTTTACAACATGCTAAATTTTTTATTATGGATTTTTCCATTTTTATTTCTTCTCTATATTTCTCACATATATCTGAGTACCATTTTTGTACAAATCTTATTCTTGCTCCTAAAGTATCTTGCAATCCTGCTTCGTTCCAATCTTTTATTAATTTCGAGCTAAATGGTTCTGGTAATTTTGTAAAGTATAATCTTCTTATTTCTTTTGCTTCTTCTAGTGTATTAGTTCCTTTATAATAGTATTCCCTAAATACGCACATATATTCTTCTATGTAACACATATTACAAATTGCTAATTTTAGCATTAAATTTCTATTTAACTGTTTTTCTTTATTTTGTTCTTCAATTTCTGTGGTTGTGCTACTAAATTGATTTCGTATGGCTATTTCATACTTATTTAGTATATCCATTGGTGTTATCGCTATTTTTCCATCTATGCTTTTATTACTTCTTAGTGTATTTATGCTTTCTTCTGTCAGATTTTGTAACCATAGTTTTACTGTTCCTATAAATGTTCTTTCTATATATCCTGGTATTTCTGTTATAGCTATTTTATTATCAATCAATTGTTTTGAAATATATCCCATCCAAAGTTGTATTGTTTTGTTTATATCAGTCACACAATCTAGGTCTAAAAAGTTACTATTCTGGATTGTTGGTGTTGGTGTCCATTTTCTATTTAGCCTTTTATTCCATATAGCATTATTCCTATCAGATTGTTCATAACTTACTGTATAATATGTCGGATTTAAGGATTTTGGATTTTTTACTTCTGATGTACTGGCTTCTTTTTTGTTATTTCGAATATTATCATCTTCAATGTCTCCGACATTTACTTCAATGTCTCCAACATTTACTTCAATATCTTTTTCAATATTTTCTATTAATTTTGTATAGGTTTCACTTACATTTGAAGCTTGTTCTAATTGGTCTTCTTCATTTATTTCATTGATACTTATGTCTGGTTCTTCAGTTAAGTCTGGTTCTTGTAGTTTTTCCTTAAATTTTTCTATTTCTATTTTTAATTTTGTTTCAAGATCTTTTTCTTTTTGTTTAGTAACATATATTTCTTTTAATATGGCTAATTCTTTTTCTAAGGCTATTATCCTGTCATTTTTCGTTTCTTCTACTTGCTGTATTTCTAGTTTTGCTTGTTGTTTTATTATTTTTATTTCATTTTTCCTGTCTATTTCTTCGTTTTCTCTTGCTATACGTACCATAGCTATGAGACTATCTTCTAACCTTAATGATTCTTTTTCTAGCATAAGACTTAAATTATCTCCTATTTTCTTATATCGTCTTCCTAGGTTTGAAAATATTATTTTTATCTTTAATTCTTCTTGATTTTCGTATGTTTTTTCATCTATAGAAAATTCTTCTTTATTCATCTCAAATTGTGTTTTAATTTATATTCAATTTTCTGTATTTCAGATTGTAACGTAAATATTGTTTTTCTCTGTGCTAATATAGATTTCTGGCAAACTCCTGCATATATGTTATAATCAAGTCGGTCTTGTTTATGTTTTAATTCTTGATGGGTTTTTATTATTATCTTAATTAAGTTTAGTCTATGTTGTTCGTTATATATGTTCATACTTGCTTTTTCTTTCCATAGCTCTGATACCAATTTTGGGGGGGTGGGGGTCCTTAGTCGGTTGAGAAAGTTGTGAAATAAAGCAAAAGAAATGGGGTATCCAGTAGTTCATAAGAAATTGAATAATGGGGTGGATTGTGAGCATGTTTGAAATATTAAAGAAAAGGGAGGAAAGTGATGTTCAAACCATGCTTCATGAAGGTAGAAGTCACTAATCCTAAATGACCATAGCTTTACACTCAGCCCTATTACAAGTCTTGAAATGACCATTGTGATCTTGAGTGAACTTAAACGAATGTTGATTGGAAAATAAGGGCAAACTTATGGGTGAAGTCATGCATGTGTTCATCTTTGTGAGTGTGAGAGTTGTATGTGATTCCGGAACTCTAAATTGTTGAAGAACTTTGTGTGAATAAGGAATCATCTTTGTTATGAGGGCATTTGAGTACCTTTGTTAAGTTTAAACTTGCATTTGAAGCAAGTATTGTGAACTTGAGCATCTTTGATAATGGTGAGTCACAATTTGAATCTTTGAGTGCACAACTGATCATTGCATGAGTAAGTTGAACCTTGTTGTGTATATTCATGTTGAGTCTTATGCAGCACTATTTGAGATATCCTTTTTGAATTGCTGATCTTGAGTTTTACTTGAGGACAAGAAAAAGTTTAAGTTAGGAGTGTTGATGAGTCCGAGATTTGGACTCCTTTAGGGCTTTGTTTTGATAAATTTAGTGTCCTCAAATGCTTAATTTATGCTATAAACTAATGTTTAAGCCATGATTTTGAGGTAATTGGATTGAGGAGAAAAGCAAGGACACTAACAGGCATAAAGGAACAAAACAAACTGAAGAAGTGGAGAAAGGCGAGCCTGATGATTGCCAAGAGCACTTGGCGAATCGTCGAGTGGCCATTCAGTTCGCCTAAAGTTCCAGTGTGCCAGCCCTGAGGGAAGAAACCAAGTTGGCGACAAGAAAGGGGCAGTCGGCGAGTCGCCAAACAGTTCCACGATTACAATATTGATCTCCCAAAGTTACAGGACTTTAGAATTCTGAGAGCCAATGCAAAAAGGCGATAGAAAGAGCAAAGGGCAGTTCGGCGAACCTGACTTACCTCACCTAATGGACCTTTTTGGCATAGTTTTTGGCGACTATAAATTGGATTTTAAAATGTTAATTGAGGAGTTCTCTTTTGATTCTAGAATTTTTCTTTCGAGTTTGGAATTTTTCTTAGTAAACTTGAAGGCTTTTTGAGACTCAATTCGGAGATATTGCAAGTGGGTTACTAATTTTCTGCAATTTGAAGCATTGTAAAGGCTTGAATACTCTTACCCAGTTGATGGCTAATCGATTTGGTAACCGCTTTTACCTTTTTTTGATGTTTAGATAAAATCCCAATTCTTGGGGTGTGATCATGTGATTATGGATTGGATTAGTTTATGGGTATTGTTAATTACTAGTTTAAATGCTATATTGAAGTGGGTTTAATCGTTAGTTGAGGTTTAATTTATGAATTGTAGGTGCAAATGCTATTCTAATTTGCTGTTCTTGGCTTGCTCGAGAAAAGTTTTGGATCTAACGTTTTTTATTAATGATTTATATGTATTGGATTGATATGGGTTCAACTTGAGAGAGTGAATCCTAAACTCAATCCTACCTATCTAGCTCGAGAGAGTGGATGAATTAAGGTGTGGGTTGTTCTTAATTGCTATGGTTGTTGATGTTCGAAAGAAATCACCTCATTCGGGTTAGTTGTTCGAGATAAAGTTATCTCCCTTATAGTCTAGGCTACCCACTAATATTTAGTTGTTTATTAGTAATTTCAATTACCCATGTATCGAAATTTTCCTATAATCGATCACATCTCGAGAATTCTTCTTTGTATTGTAATTTGAGTTTTTGTGTGACTTCGTTGTAGTTGATAATTGCAAAAAAAAAACCCCATCTGACAATCGTGTCACCCATTTTGATTGTTTCATATCTTTTTCGATAATTTCTATTCATATAGCTAGTTAGATCACATTTGTACTTCTTAATTGAATTTGAACACGTACCGCTCCATGTGGGATTCGACCCTAACTCATCTGTTGGGATTTATATTGTTTAACGATCGTTTGCACCTAGAATTGGATGAGGTGTGTTTGAAACGTTAATCATCTAGAATATGTCATCCAAACCGGCAAGAAATGAGCAAAACTTTTTAGCCTATCAACAATGTCACGACCCAGGCTACCCCCTAGATGCGACACGGCATACTTGACCCTGAAGGGGTCTAATACAAGCCTCAAAGCATTCTTGAACATAATAACATAGGAAAATAGAGAAGAATTAAAAACTTTCCTTTACAATCGAAGACATTTACATTGAATATCAAGCGGAAGACTTTCTAGACATTGTACACTATGTCTCAAACCATCTAATACTTTGGAATACAACTTTGGGACTTAGCCCATACAAAAGCTTTAACATAATCTACAAGGCATAAAAGGAACATAATGGGTTTTGTCCTCGAAACTATGAGGACTCACCAAGTCTTCATCTTCAAGCACCTTAGAAACATATCCTTCAAGCATAGAACACCAATATCTCCAAACCCTACACTTTGGTAAAAAGGGAGAAGAATGGGGTTAGCATAATTAAGTACTAAGTATGATGACCATGCAAAAACATGCTTAAAAAGGACATTTTATTTGAAAGTCATGCTTTTATGTCATTTGGTAAAACTTCATCAACATTGATAAAAGAGGTATAATATAAGTCAAAACCAACATACAAGTCACATTTGAACAGGATCAACATATAAACCTTTACCTTTACTTAAGCCTTCAACTCAAGTAACCCTCAAGCTATACCTTGTGCAATGCATGGATAGCGTCCCATACCACCATCCACACTAAGGCACGACCTTAAGGTCACCATAAGTGAACTTACCATTCATCATTTACACCTTTACACAATAAAGGATAGAAGAGACATAAACAATACATGAGTCACACCATCACATTAAGACCAACATCTAAGACAACTCTAAGTCATTCTTGTGCAATGTGCAAGTAGCATCCCATACTACTACTCACACTAAGTACTCCTTTGAAGTCACCATAGACAAGGCAAATTCATATACGATAAGTCATGACAAGGAAGTACTCCTAATACAATCCAAGTATTGCATGCATCATTTACATTTTAAGCATATAAGAGTCAACATTACTCAATAGCATCATTTAGAGGACTTTCATTCATTAGACATTAGATCAACATTCTCCTTAACTTCTTCCTAGGAGGACACTCAAAAAATAGTCATTAAGACTTTGAGAACTCACTATGACCCTCTCAAAACCTACTCGTGCAATGCATGGATGGCATCCCATACTACCACCCATACCTCATAAAACTCCTCAAGAAACCATAATGCACATCTCACATGATGGGAATAGGCATTAACCGACATAGACCATGTTAGCTTGACATGGAATCTGGGGTCATGAAACCCCACACCGTAAAGAGGTGGTCTCCTTTCCAAAGGAAGACCGGTTCATCTAGCTTAGGTGAATCCATTAGCTAGGACCTATGTGGGCACATAGTTTTGGGATATGAAAGACGTTCATTGAGATCCGACCTAACGTAGGGAGAACCTCCATCTAACCATATCCTATTGATCTTAGCCTTCATTCCCATAGAGTACTTTCATTAACATTACATTATTGTACTTGAGAGGGCCACCAACATTAGGCCTACCGACCCAAATCACATACACATGAAAGGGCCACCACCATTAGGTCTACCGCTAAAAGGTACATTTAAGGATAGCTCATTGATTTTCCTATAAAGAGCCACCACCATTAGGTCTACTGTTTCTAGGTTCATCATTTCGCACAAGAAGTAGGCCACCACCATTAGGTCTACCACTCCAAGGTTTAACATTCACATTGGGTTCTATACTCATCATGAAAGGCCACCAACACTAGGTCTACCAGTTCAAGACATAGCCTAAAATACCTTATTAGTCATTTATAGAAGGCTACCAACATTAGGTTTACCAACTCAAGACATTCATTCATTCATTCATAAAAAGGCTACCAACCTTAGGTCTACCAACTCTAATTCATCAACACATTCATTATTCATTTATGAAAGGGATACTGAAGAGTCCACAAATTGGACCTATTTAGGGCTATATTTTAACAGAAATTATGTCCTCAAATGCGTATTTTATCTCAATATCTAATGAAAACCTTTAAGATTCAGAAATTTGACGTTTGAAGGAAAGCATGGACACTACTTCAAAAAAAGGAACAAAAGGGCTGAAAAGAACAAAAAAATGAAGGCCTGAGGATCGCCGAGTTCACTTGGCGAATCACCGAAGGGTCTCGCGTCACCTTTTGTTCCAGTGTGTTGAGCCATGAAGGAAAGGATCAAGTTGGTAGAAAAAAGGAGCAGTCGACGCATCGCCAAGGAGTTCCGCGAAGCAGTACTATGTCACCCAATGACCCAGAGCATGACAATGACGAAGGATAGTGCAAGATGGTGAAGAACTATACCAAAGGGCGAATCGCCGAGTTGATCGATGATTCCGACTAATGTCGCCAAATGATCCACCGCAGCACAGATTTCTGAAAACTATAAACACTCGTTGAGAATTATAGATAAATATCATTAGAAAATATCAGATTTTAGTATCATATTTTTAGAGAACAATATAATTTTAGTACTTTTTATTTTACTCTCAAGTTTGAAGAGGGTTTTGAAGACTTGAAGAAGAAAAGGATTTCATCTCTTCCAATTTGGAAGTGAGTCTCTTAAATTCTTCCTTCTTTGCTTAAATCAAGACTTATTTCTCTATACCCATTTGATTTCAATATCATTGAAGGTATAAATTTATATACCTTGATGTGTGGCTAAAAAACCCCATTCTTGGGGTGTGCTTTAGCAAATATATGCTGATATTATAGTTGGGTCTTGCTTGCTGATAGGTTAGATGTATTTTAATGATGATTTCACCTAGTGGTTGTGGTTTAATTTAATGGGTTTGTTGTTGCAAATACAAAGCCACCCATGTGTTTTTGGCTTGCCCGAGAGGGAGGTCACGAAACCAAGACCACTAGACTGATGGCCTAGGGAGTGGGTCGACATGATGTTTAGCCCGAGAGGGTGAGCCCTAGTCCCATATCCTAACACTCAGCTCGAGAGAGTGAGTGGGGTAAGGCGTAGGCAAGTCTTCATGCGGCAAATGGGTGTCTGAGAGGAACACATTTGAAACGGGGTAAGTTGCCCGAGAGGGAGCTTATTTCCATCTAAAGCTTAGCCTAGTCACTTTCATCTTGTAAATTTCCTATCGAAAGCATGTACCCAACTATTTATCTAAACTTGTATTGCGGTCACACCCCAAGAACTCTTCCCCATACTTGATTTCCTTGTTATTTTCATTGTGTTTGCTATACTTGTGACAAAAACCCCAAATTGTTATTTGACACTTTTGTGTCCCCCTTTGATTTACAATGTTTCTAATTGTTAATGTCCTTTAGCTACGACTAGTTAGAACTAAATTTTATTTTTCTATTAATTCTCAAAATCGCTCCCTTGGGACACGACCCCAACCCTTGGTTGAGTTACTATACTATTGCACAATTCGTAGTCACTCGTACTGGAAGTTGTGTCGTTGATTACGCAATTGAAACATCAAAATAGTGCCGCTGCCGGGGAGTGGTGTTCCTTGAGAATTTTTTTATTCAATTTTGTTGGTGTAGGCAGGTTCCCTGAGCATGGCTGAGGGAAATGGTGGAAACTGGACTGATATGAAGTAAGAAGTTGAGAGAGACTTCACATTACCCGCACTGGTAACTCAGCTACACGAGTTAGCCACCAAAATAACAGAGGTGGAACACCAGTGCAAGAGTCAAGGGAGGTACATACCTCCTCACGAGAGGATGAAGTCCAGATGCAGGGAGAACAACCGTGCTGAAGACACACTCCAAATCATTCTCCAAAAGATCACTAAACAAGATCAAATGTTGGAAGAAATGAAGGAGAGTATTGAAGTGTTAAATCAAATGGTTGGCTCTCATTCTAGATCAATCTAGCTGATCAGGACACTCCTGAACTATGTGGTGCCTCCTCTTCACTCAAATGAGCTATTAAGGTTACCTAGTAACACTAGGACCAACCTAACCAATGGGGAATGAGTAAGGACTTGCGTCGAGCCAGGACGTTAAATAAGGCGCTTCTTAGGAGGCAACCCAAGGTTTTAAATGCTTAAATTTGCTTTTACAAATAATGGTGTGTTAGTGGCACAGGTTTGAACAAGGAAAGTGGTGAAAAATACAGATTTGCGAGAAACTGGTCAGTTGGTGAACCACTGAATATGTCGGCGCATCTCCGACCAGGTTGGCGATTTCCACTTAGACCGCCATCTTGACCCCAAGAAGCTAACAAGTCTGTAACAATCGGCGGGACAGGAGAACACTTGGTGATATGCCGAGTAGATCGGCGATCGCAACTAACGTCACCGAACTAGACCGAACTGAACGGCTTATAATGTCCAAAGGTACAAAAATTTAAAATCTCTCACTTTCTCTCGCTCACAAATCTCCTAAACTCGCACTAAGGTAGCATTCTCTTTAATTTAGCATCACTCTAGCATTTTAGTTTTGGGCTTGTGCTCAGAATTGGAATACTTTGCCGCCTAGCTTTTCAAATCAAATTTAATTGACATTGAAGGTTGGTTTCCTTTTCCCATATTTACATTTGAAAGTCTTGTTCTCATTTGAAATAATTGTCTCTTAGTGATGTGTGATGGGCCTCTCTGATAGATTTAGAATGATTACATGCCTATTCTAACTCAAAAATCTTACTTGTCTTGTCTAATAGTCGAATGCTCGTAATATTTGCTCTTTTTAATGAGTTGGGTCGTGATCACATGTTGTTTTAATTGGTTGGGTGAATTCGGAGTAACCCAAGTTTGTGATAAATTTCAAACATTTTATCAATGATAAAGAGGGTGACACCGCACTTAAGAGCAAATATCATTAAATGGCCAAATGCGGCATGTCCGGAAGAAATCTGAGTATTTCAGAGTGATGAGTAGTATGGGTCTTTTTTTTAATTTCGTTATTGCATGCTTTGATTTTGCTCTCGGGGTTTGCGGGATTGAATTCGGGAAGTTGAGTCGAAACTGGGCACGTTGGACCATTTGGCGAGCTGGGTCGAGCTTGCCGAATCGTTCGGCAGTTCGCCCAATGTCTCCATCTCGCCCTTATTATCAGGCCTAGTTGAATGAAACTGTAACTTTCAGCGAGAAGCCAGGGGTCGCTGAATGCACTCGGCGACTCGCTGAAAGTACTCTTAATCGCCCTCTACATGCTACCCCTGAGACCCTTATGCACTGTAACTTTCAGTGAACAAACCCTGGCTCGCCGATCCACTTGGTGAGTTTCTGCAGCAAATTGCGTGTGATTTTATTTTTCTTTCTTAACTCCTCCCAAATCTCTTTTGCAGATATAGTACGCACCAATTTAATTGAGCAACCACAAAAAAGGTTAAAGGCATTACAATCAATGAAGGAGGATCAAACCCTTTAGAGAGAAAAATGGATGACCTCCAATCGGGAGATAAAGGTAAATGAAAAAAGAGGGTGACACCGCACTTAAGAGCAAATATCATCAAATGGCCAAATGCGGCAAGTCCGAAAGAAATCTGAGTATTCCGGAGTAATGGGTAGTATGGGTCTTTTTTATAATTTCGTTATTGCATGCTTTGATTTTGCCCTCGGGGTTTTTGGGATTGAATTCGGGAAGATGGGTTGAAATTGGTAACGTTGGACCATTCGGCGAGCTAGGTCGAGCTCACTGAATCGTTTGGCGGTTCGCCAATGTCTCCATCTCGCCCTTAGTATCATGCCTAGTTGAATGAGACTGTAACTTTCAGCAAGAAGCCAGGGGTCGCTGAATTCACTTGGCGACTCACTAAAAGTACTTTTGATTGCCCTCTGCATGCTACCCTTGAGACCCTTATGCACTGTAACTTACGGCGGACAAACCCTTACTCACCGAAAGAGGTTGGGCGAATCGCCGATCCACTTTGTGAGCTTTTCTGCAGCAAATTGCGTGTGATTTTATTTTTCTTCCTTAACTCCTCCCAAATCTTTTTTGCAGATATAGTACGCACCAATTTAACTGAGCAACCACAAAAAAGGCTAAAGGCATTACAATCAATGAAGGAGGATCAAACCCTCCTGAGAAAAAAATGGAGACCTCTAACCGGGAGATAAAGGTTAATGAAAAAAGAGCATAGCTAGCAAGGGTATGAATGTTGAACTAGTTTATTCTAAGCCAGAGGATGAGCAACCGTTGATGAATCGAAGTGATGAACTCAGGGCTAGAGCTCAGCCCACATCAACTGGAACCCATTCAACTGCCACTCCCCTGACTACTGAATCAGTTCCAACTCCAGTACCACCTCCAGTGACCCTGCACTCCCCGTAGCTCCACCTCCACCCAGATTGCTGAACAGATTAAAAGATGATGTCTTACGAACCATTCTGGAAGAAAAGTTATTGTCTATCGAGGGTTTGGAAAGTAAGCACGCTAATGTACTTGACACACTTAGATATCACGAGTTGGAGCAATTCACTAGGCCACGGGGTCCTTTCATTCCCTCCTGGGTCTAGGAGTTCTACTTAGCCTATGGAGAGTTGGTCCCAAAGAAGAAGAAGAAGGCTAGTGAGTTGAAGTCGGTTATGGTTAGAGGTAAGGAAGTAGAGGGTCACATCGATCATATTAATGTTGTATTGGGTCGACCGTTGCACTAAGTACTGCCCTACCAGGGTTTGCCTATTGTTCCATCCCTAGATAACTTAAAGGGTTGGTTAGCTCCGATGATCTCTAAAAACCCCGAGGTGGATAGAGGCAGGAGCTTCGATTGAGAAAAGGGATATGAGCATTGCCTCCCGGTACTGGTTTGGCTTCATCAGCAGCACTATCATGTCATCCCAGAATGAGTCCATTTTGCATCATCCTAAGGTAGCTTGCCTTGGTTCTATCATGGCTAGGAGGCAGATCGACTTAGGACTGCTGGTTTCACAGGAGATGGCTATGAGAACCAAACAGACACAGATGTCTCTGCCTTTTCCTGTTCTGATCACTGATGTATGTCAGCGTGCCGGAGTACCTCGGGATCCTGCTAGTGATATAGAGGTCACCCCGTCTTCTTACACCGATATCCGGTGTATAGAAGCTGAGTTGACATGAGAGGAGGTTGATGGGAGGAGAGCAACTCCAACAGATACTTATCCAGAGGTCGATGTTGACTCATTACCAGCAGCAGAACCTTTGCCTACTCCGGCCTCGGAGTCTTCAGGTATACCAAGCCCTTCTTCTCAGACCCAAGGTGCCTTATCTTCCCCTCAGCCTACCAGGGTCACTCATGCCATGATCTTGAAGATGGGGTGGCTAGCCTATTCAGCGGATGTGAGGGCAACGTGATTGGAGAGTCCATCCCAGGGATGATTGACAGTGCCATCTCGACTGCATTGACCCCTCTTAGGACGATGATTAATGATTTGACTGCCAGAGTCACTGCTTGTGAGAATAGACAGGGGGAGACACCCAAGGTTTCAGCATTAAAAGCCGAAATAGCAGAGTTGAAGAAGGATGTAGCATATTTGAAGGCTACAGACTTCACTATATTGATGCAAAGATCAGATGATGTGGATGCTCCTGAGACCTAGGGGATCCTTTTGGCCACTACCAGAAATGTACAGAGGGATGATGCAGGGCATGCAGAGTCGGATGCAGAGACTGAGGAGGATTTCATATCTGTGAACGCTGAGGATACACAGGAGAGCAGAGAGGCGGGCATATTCAGAGACTTGCTAGATCTTATAGGAGCAGTTGTGCAGCCGATGATCCAGACATCATCGACTGAGACATCCACAGCAATTCCCAGTAGATATGGCATTGCTATTTCGTCTGAGGCTACTCCGGGCACTGATGCCCATGCACAAACTGCTACACCAGTTACTGAGACCGTGACAGGGAGAGAGACTACATAGACAAGACCTTTCTTTACCTCCCTCTTTGTCTTATTATGCTTTTACTTTTCAACACTTTTATATGCATTTGAGGACAAATACTTTTTATTTGTGGTAGGGTGAGGCCCACATCTTTTTTGTTGACAATCTCGTGTTTTGTGTATATTTGGGTTGTCTGTTTTTAATTGCGTTAATTATTGCTTTTTATGGATGATTGAGCTCATGGCTCCTTTTGGTTTTAAATTACAAAAATGATTTTGACCTTTTCGAAAAATTTTTGCCACCTCTCATTTGCTGAAAGTGGTTGTTCTTTTGCAAAATTTATGTCTCAGTTCCGATCAATACTGATGACTTAAATAGTGCTCTTAATTGAACAAACATGAATGTGCGGCTACGATGAGACCAAATAAAGTTGCATAGACAATATGTGAACTCTTTGCATCTTGTTGTGATTAGTCATTTATCAAATTGATTCTCTTGTAATGACCGTTGCATACTAGCGAAAGTGTGTAGTTGTGTTTTACTTAAATGTCAATGCCTTGTGTGATTAGCTTACTTTGAACTATGCATGAATAAACCTAGAATTTGCCCCATTAGTCTGATTGATTTAGAAAGGTGTACTCATGAGATGATCTTAGCCAACTTTAAATAGTGTGACCCAAATTTTACATATACCTCTTTTGTGGCCTACCCGTGAGCGTGTGAAACTCTTTTGAACACCCCTTCAGCCTTACCTTTCTTTGGAAGAACCTTGATGAACCCTAGACCCTACTTGACCCACTACTTATAATCCTCTTGAGTTTTGGTTTAGTGAATAGACAACTTAGGCCAAAAACCTAAGTTGGGGGTGTGGTGAAAAGGAAAAGGAGAAGTCAAAAAGTGCAAGAAAAAGTCTCTCTAACCCATGGTATTGCAAAACAAAATGGAAACCCTCCGGGAAACAAATTTGGAATAAAAGTGCAAAAGGAATTGGGTTTCCAAGCAATACATAGAGAATGAATGAAAGGATGACTTAGAAGCACCGGAAGAAAAGTGACAAGAGAAAGGAAAAGGGCATTTTGAGAACACCACATCTCATGAGGATGAAGAAGTCACTAAACCCAAATGACAATACCTATGCACTCAACCCGATTACAAGCCTTGGAAAGACTTTTTTGATCTTGAGTAAGCCGAACCGAAAGTCGATTGGAAAATAAGGGCAAACCTATGGGTGAAATCATGCATTGTGTTCCTCTTTTTGAGTGTGAGTGTTGCATCTGATTCCTAATCTTAAATTGATTAGACTCTTTGTGTGAATATGGAATCATTCTTTGTGTGAGGGTGTCTATATACTTTCGATGAGCTTGAACTTACATTAGTAGAAATAATTGTGAACATGAGAATTTTTGGTAATGGTGTGTCACAACTTGAATCTTTGAGTACACAATTGAATATTTGCATAAGTAGTTTGAAGTCTTGTTGTGTACATTCATGATTGATCCTTGTGTAGCACTATTTGAGACAACCTTTTTGACCAGCTGAATTTGAGTTTGCTTGAGGACAAGCAAAAGTTTAAGTTGGGGGTGTTAATGAGTCCACAAATTGGACTCATTTAGGGCTATATTTTAATAGAAATTGGGTCCTCAAATGCTTATTTTATCTCAATATCTGATGAAAACCTTTAAGTTTCAGGAATTTGATGTTTGAAGGAAAGCATGGACACTACTTCACAAAAAAGAACGAAAAGGATGAAAAGAACAAGAAGATGAAGGCCTAAGGATTACCGAGTTCACTTGGTGAATCGCCGAAGGGACTCGCGTCGCCTTTTGTTCTAGTGTGCTGAGCGCTGAAGGAAAGGATCAAGTCGGCGGATAAAGGGAGCAGTCGGCACATCACCGAGGAATTCTACAAAGCAGTACTATGTCGCCCAATGACCCAGAGCATGACGATGCCGAAGGATGGTGCAAGACGACGACGAACTACACCAAAGGGCAAATCGCTGAGTTGATCGGTGATTCCGACTAATGTCGCAGAATGATCTATCGCAGCACAGATTTCTGAAAACTATAAACACTCGTTGAGAGTTATAGATAAATATCATTAGACAATATTAGATTTTAGTATCATATTTTTAGAGAACAATATAATTTTAGTACTTTTGATTTTTACTCTCAAGTTTGAAGAGGGTTTTGAAGACTTGAAGAAGAAAAGGGTTTCAGCTCTTCCAATTTGGAAGTGGGTCTCTTGGATTATTCCTTCATTGCTTAAATCTAGACTTATTTCTCTATACCCATTTGATTTCAACATCATTGAAGGTATAAATTTCTATACCTTGATGTGTGGCAAAAAAACCCCATTCTTGGGGTGTGATTTAGCAAATATGTATTGATATTATTGTTGGGTCTTGCTTGCTGATAGGTTAGATGTATTTTAATGATGATTTCACCTAGTGGTTGTGGTTTAATTTAATGGGTTTGTTGTTGCAAATACAAAGCCACCTATGTGTTTTTGGCTTGCCCGAGAGGTAGGTCACGAAACCAAGACCACTAGACTGATGGCCTAAGGAGTGGGTCAACATGAGGTTCAGCCCGAGAGGGTGAGCCCTAGTCCCATATCCTAACACTCAGCTTGAGACAGTGAATGGGGTAAGGCGTAGGCTGGTCTTTATACGGCAAATGGGTGTCCTAGAGGAACACATTTGAAATGGGGTAAGTTGCCCGAGAGGGAGCTTATTTCCATCTAAAGCATAGCCTAGTCACTATTATCTTGCAAATTTCCTATCGAAATCATGTACCCAACTATTTATCTCAACTTGTATTGTGGCCTCACCCCAAGAACTCTTCCCCATACTTGATTTCCTTGTTATTTTCATTGTTTTTTCTATAGTTGTGACAAAAACCCCTAAATGTTATTTGACACTTTTGTGTCCCCCCTTTGATTTACAATATTTTTAATTGTTAATGTCTTTAGCTATGAATAGTTAGAACTAAATTTTATTTTTCTATTAATTCTCAAAACCTCTCCCTTGGGACATGACCCCAACCCTTGTTTGGGTTACCATACTATTGCACGATTGGTAGACACTCATACTGGAAGTTATGTCATTAATTACACAAGTGAAACCTCAGATACCAACATTAGGCCTGCCGATTCATGATCATTAAGACATCAAGTGAAGATACATTCATTATTCAAGAGGAGGATGCATAAGCATACCAAGTCAAGATACTTCATTCATGATCACATTCATCAATACAAGAAAAGGATGCCTTAGCCTACCAATTCAATAGTTCACATTCAACATAGCTTTCATTTATCAAGAAGAGGGAAACTAAGTCTACCAAACCAAGATACAACATTACATTATAGAAACCATTCACATTCTATCATCAACATTCATGAGTGTTTAGTGAGAATATGCTTTCAATCACAACACATTTACCGTCTATACAAGATCATCATTCTGTCATTGAAATCACATGCAAATCCTTCACATCACATTCACATATGCAATATCATGATAATACTTCAATTCCTTAAATTATGCCTTCAAGGACATGATTGTAACGACCCTCAAAATAAAGTAGGATAAAGTACAGCCTCACATGGGTTTTATGCATTAATAATTGTTAAAATAATGAAGAATAGCCTTTTAAGTAAGTTTTAAAGAGTTTGGAAGTCAAACGTCAAGAGACGACCAAGACATTCGGAAACTAGTATTTTACGTGTTGGTGTGTTCTAGTATGTTGTTCATGTTTTTATGTGTTGTTCGGAGTCTAAAATCAGTGAAGGTGACCCTAGTGTCTTAATATATGTTCATAGGGTCAAACCGTTAGAATACGACACCCTGAGGCCACCCTAAGGGGCCCCGAGGAGGACCCCAACCTTGGCCAAGCAAGCTGCCAAGGCAGCTTGAAGTTGTGCTTGGAGGGAGCATGTCCGCGTCGCGGACTAGCTCCACCAAGGGCCAAAAGTTTGGTCTGCATCACAGACTCTACTATCTCAGAATTTAATTTCTAGAAACTTGTAGGAACACCTCCGCGTCGCGAACCTGATCCCCGATGAAATCTGTGAAAATAAAACTCAAGTTTGACTAGTTTAAAAGGTCCAACTAAGTGGGGGGTAGTTTGGGTACTTTGGGAAATTATTATAAACGGTTATTCTACCTATTTTATGGTATTTTAAGTTGGTTAAAACCCCAAAACCTAGAATTAGACCCCATTCTTCAAATTGACCGTTCCCTCTCAAAAATAAATTCTCTCAAAAACTCCATTGAAGACCTTGATGAAGCTCAAGCTACTAGATGGGTTTTCAACTGATTTCTTCTTCAATTTCATGGGTCTTCAATAATTAAGGTATGATAACTCTTGATTCTTGAATAACCTCTCATTATAGGAGTTCTATCAATGATTTTCAAAAGAGATTCAAAGACCAAAATTCCCAATTTTCAATCTAAACATGGGTCCTTTGTCAAACAATTTTCTAAATCATTCTATTGATGAATTGATGTGGAATTAATGTTTTTAAGATAATTTTCAAAGGAAATTTTGAAGAACCCATGATCCCCAAATTCTCAAAAATTGGCCTATGATGTGGGTCTTTGTTAATATGATCTCTATTGGTGAAATTTTGTTTAGATTAGATTGTATTGATGTTTCCTATGATTATATATACTGATTCATGTTGAATTGTTGGTATATTGATGAGTTGAGCATTATGGCCTTATGGGCAAAGTTATGGGTTGATCCCTTTGTTTATAGAATTATACTTGATTATGCTTATGTTGTTGAATTACATTGTTGATTCCTATTGCCATCTATGTCAATTGATTATGAATTGTTGAGGATTGATCCATGGTGATCATGGCTTGGAGAATTGGTAAGTTGACCTAACTTCTAGTCTATAGTATGAGAATTGATGTTGTGTGGTTTGGTC
>JAJOOR010023775.1:0-27033 GCA_036250505.1 Solanum acaule
GAAATTGGTCAAGTCTCTGGCCTTTAAACTTTTGCAAAGCAGAGTTGACCCATGTCAGATACTTGTCCATATGCCCTTTTTGTAGCTTGGGTTGCACGGCCACTTGATCCAAGTATTTTGTAGCATCAAAATCAAGGTGATCAATGTATGTCCATAAGTTTAGCCAACGCCTTGAGAGGAGACTTGTATCTGCAGCTTCCTTAACAGTAAAGAAAGACAATATATATACCAGAATTTCATCAGGTAACTGACTGATACGATCTTCTTGTGCAATGCAGACTTCCTTTTGACACTAGAAACAAAAAAAAAAATTGATCAAACCACAAGAATGACAAGAGACTGAAGAAAAGAGATTTGGGGTTGAGAAAAACACCTTTTTTAGAGCAAATTTGTTGGAAAGTCGCAGTCTTTTCTCCATGGGTTCTACATAAGATAATGTTTGTATTATTTCCAACTAGGAAGATACAATCATTCCGAAAGCTAACAATAAATAAAAAGGGGACCTTGATTGCAGTTTAGACGCAAAAACAAAGGATAAAACAGAGGCAGAGTACCACAAAAACACACTATTCTTTTATATGATAAAAAATTGAGAGTAGGATTCACGAGTACCTGGAATTACTAGAGGAAGAAGAAGACAGATGCTGATGCTGATGCTGATGCGCTGTTCCAAATTGAGAAATCGCTCTTACCGTGAGGGCGACAGACTAGGGCTAATATTATATATAGCTTTTGCCTTTTATATTTTATACTATAGTAATAAAGGGTAGCCCCAATACTACTGAGTTAAATATTTATGTGTTTATAAATAAAGAAAATGTTTAACTTAGATTGCAAGAGGAAAGAGAGAAGGAATAAGTAAGGTAGAAAGAAGAAGTAAATATTTGTTTTCACCTCACTTTGATATCTTGCATTGCATATCCTTTTATAGGGAAAATATTACTTGAAGAAGTGATGTTGGTGGTCTCATGACATCCACATATTTACAACATTATATGTAGTTTTTTAAATTATAATTTTTTATAATTTTGTTATATGTATTTAATATAATTAGTTATTGAGTTATTTCACTAATTATTTTTATATCCTTTTTTAGTTAATTAAAATTGTTCACATAAAAATATTATATTATTTATTATTTTAAATTTAAATTATTAATTATATTTTAAATTTTTATTTTTTATTACAATTACTTTACACGGTTATTTAATGATAAAAATAGTATTGAACAGAAATAATAAACATGTCTTGATTTGTTAAAATAAATAAATAAAATAATAAATGTGAAAATTATTAAATGACAAAAAATCAATACTAATTTTGAAGAAGCACACACGTTTTTTTAGCATTAGAATTTTTTTCATCATTTATCTTTAACATTAATTACTTATTTCTTAGATTATTTTTCAAAAAATTAAGACTATATATCAGTTAATATGGAAAATATGATAAAATACGCATATTAAATATTAATTTAAAAGACGTGTAAAATTAAAATGAGGAACTTTCACATATAGTCACTCAAAAATAGCCTAATTACTATCCATAGCTATAGTTTGATAATTACAATTCGTAGCTACATGTTATAGGGAGGAGAGAGGCGAGCGAGAGTGGGAGAGAGAGGAGAGAGGGCAAAGAGTGGGAGAGAGGTGAATTATATATGTATATCAGTTAGATAATTGCATATTATACATATGTATTTGTATTTATGGCAAGCGAGATTGGGAGAGGGAGGAGATAGGCAAGCGAGATTGGGAGAGAGAGGAGAGATGCGAGCGAGAGAGGGTAGAGAGTGGGAGAGAGGTGAATTGTATATGTATATCGTTTAGATTATTGTATTTTGTACATATGCATTGGTATATATGGCAAGCGAGATTGGGAGAGGGAGGAGAGAAGCGAGCGAGATTGGAAGAGGGAGGAGAGAGGGGAGAGAGGTGAATTGTATATGTATAACAGTTAGATAATTGTATTATACATATGTATTTGTATATTCTGGCAAATTATACATATACAAACTCAGCCCACGTAATTAATATAAAATGTTAGTCGCGAGTGCTAATTATAGCAAACTATAGCTATGATGAGTAATTAAGTAATATAAATTCGCTTAATCATGTAATTTTTCCAAATAAAATTAAGCAAACAAGAATAAACGGAATAAGTATAAAATATAAATGGAGCCCATAAAAACTTTCATGGCCCCCATCTTATGAAGGATCCTAAAAGGCAAGTTCACAATCAAAATTTTAAGTGGATCCTACGTTTTTTTCCATTGAATGAACAAATAACAGCTAAATGAAAATGAGGCAGCCAAGGGGAATAAGCAGGCAACACAAGCAGACGTGTTGACGGTATGTTGTATGTTATTCCCCTTTATTAGAAGTAAAAGAAAAAAAAATAAAAATAAAAATAATATATATATATATATATATAACTATTAGATACAAAAGCATTATTTTATTTGTTTTAATTTTATAATTTTGTTGTCAGTTATTTTTATAATATTTTAAACGTTTTTATTAAATAATATATGACACATGTAATGTTTTGAGAGTCCTAATTTGCAATAAACCTCAAATGCCTCGAACTTGGTGGATATTTTCGGGAAGCACACACGTCAATCGAGACGTGTGTGCTTATTCGCTCTTAGTATATTAGTAGTGGACTAGATACCTACCATAAGCATTAGGGGTGTGCAAAAATCGAACCGATTGATAAATCGAACCGAAAAAAGTGTTATTGGCTTATTGCTATTACGTTATTGGGTTAACATTTTTTTAATGGTTTTATATAAAAAATCGAGTTATCAGTTCGGTTTTGGTTTTCAATATTGGGTTATTGGGTAAACCGATAACTCATTAAGAGTTAAGACTATAATAATTTACTACTTTTACCTATACATATATAAGTAAATATTAATCTCAATATCTTACCAGTTATATCTTTGTCATTTAGTCATCAATTCATACTTCACTATAATTTTGAGTTCACAACTTTACATTATACAAATCGTCAAAACCTAAAGTAAGAATCATATTCCTCTTAATTTCTCTTTGTGTTATACATGTATAGTTCTTTTCATGTTTATTATTATTATTTCTATTTATGAGCTGTTGTAAAGTTACATTATTATCTTGTCGTGTCAAATTTATTAGAGAAGTCATATATTTGTTTTATAAGCATTTTCTTATTGGTTAAATCGAAAATTGAACCGTTAAGGACCAAAATCGATAAAAAATATCTTATTGATTTAGCGTATTTAAAAACCAAAAATCGATAAACGGAATCGATAATACATAAAATTAAACTGAACTGACCGACGCACACCCCTAATAAGCATGTGCAAGCACGAGCCCAATATATGCTACTTTATTTGTGTTACGCCCCGAGGCTACCCTTTTGACGTAAACACGGGACTTAGGATCACAAATGGCCCTAAGTTAACCCTGAGCTGGCATATCATAAGCATACTTAAACAAATACTGTGCGGACGCTAAAAACATGAGATAAACTAAATGCTGGGAACATCCAATCTAAGTCTGAATATATAAATACTGGAATAGAGTTTAAAACACTAAACTATAACTCAAACACTAAAGTTGAAACTGTCTATGTCTGAAATAAGCCTCTAACTGACTAAGGATGTTGGGACATGCCCCCAGTTAACTCTAGTAAAACTGAAACTAAAATGAAAGACTGAAATATAAAGAACATGTCTATCGTCCTCGAAGAATGAGGACTCACCACTGATACTGCTGAATACGGATCGGAAACCGATCTACACGTGATTTGAATGATGAGGACCTGAACCTACATCAGGAAAAGATGTAACGCATAATATGTGTCAGTACTTGAAAGGTACTAAGCATGCAGGATAGCATATAACTGAACAAAACATACTGAGCAACAATATAATTTGAACATGATAAAGATGCTGAGATATACTGGACATGAACTAAACTGAATGCAATGACCAAGTACATAACATGCTTAAACTAAATATAGAAATGTAACTGGAAACCTGATTAAATCACTAAAATCTAACTGTGGGAGCTACTAATAATCGACATAAAACCACATAAGCTAAATGTGGAGTCCGATGTATACACCACATCGAGAGGACTCAATATACCTTGCCAAGGGTATAGAGGCATGACTGGTGTGATAACTAAATATGATGCACACAGAGGGGACTTACAAACCTATGGGGTTGATTGACCCTAGTCCAACTCGGTGTTAAGCCTACTCCAAACTGAATATATGTACAATACAACATAACTGAAATATAATGGATAACTCACTATTCTAACATGCTAACTGAAAATGCAACATTAAGTACTGATAATGGAACATTTGGAAACTGAGGCATGTATATTTGTTTATCTGTCCTAGCTAGTGTAATTCATAAACTAAATGAATCTACATAACTAGGATTTTGAATTTCACGTAAAGAACTAAGCAACAATGTTACAACAACATGATAATCGGATTAGGAATATTCTAACAACTAAATCGCAACAATTCGTAACATTCAAGAAACCCTAAGTCTAGATAATATGAAGGGAATCAAGAATCTGACTGAATTCTAGGGACCTAGTGGAAGAAAGGAATCCACTAGTGAAATTCCAGTCCACAGACTCCTAGGCGGGGCTCTAAGGTGAATGGTATGGTTTGCTCACCCTAAGCTTCGTATGAGAGCGGACATACTTGGTGACGAATTCTACGAAGAAAACTTTTGATTTCGGGGTTAAAATTGAGGAAAATTTGTTGCATTCTTGGAGAGGGTTTGGTTGATGCTTTCTCTCTTCTTTTGCTTGGTTTGATCAATTTATTGAGAATTGGTTAGGGTAAGTTCTTAAGTTACTGTTTTACTCGAAAATAAAAATAAAAATGGACTTCGTTTCAAAAAATTGACTAAACTTATAATTTGAAGAGAAATCGATTTTTCAAAAGAAACAGAGTCGCCACTTAGTTTTTTAGAAAAAATCAAGAAAAAACTTAAAGTTTTCAAAAGACTTAAACAAATAAAAATCAATTGAAATAAAAAGGGTTCGAGTTCAATGTACATTCCGAGAAGGTGTTAGGCCTTCGGAATGTCCGCTACCTTGCGGTTGACCGGCAATTTGACTAAAATGACTTTGACTAATTTTTTAAAATATTTAACTAAGTCAAAAGAAACTCATTTTTTATTTTATTTTATTTTATTTTTTAAGGGGAACAACTAAAGGGAAATCTTCTAAGAGGAATAATTCAAGTTGCAAGACAAATAATAAAAATAAAGCTAAGTATAAAATATAAATATTTTAATTTTTTATATAAAAGGGAGAAATGACTATCTTTTGGAAGATTAATTAAGTCAAACCAAAATCAAGTGAAAATGTTAGTTGATACAATAACAAATAATAAGAGTAAGGAAAGAAGTATCAAATTTGGCCCAAATTCATGAACTTGTCCTAAATCTAAAAGTGACCAAAAACAAAGGTTTGGGGCTATTTAATTCATAATTCTACTGGATTTTTTTTGGGCCCTCTTTTTGGGGCCCATTTCACTTGAACCTGTTGTTGAAATTCTTTAGGGCCTTTAGGCCCATTTTGCCTTTGAAAACAAACTGCTTTAATTTCAATTTTTGGGCCTTGTTTCTGCATTTTCAGAACCTGCATATCACCATTTGAGCCTGTATATTGTATTTTTTTTTACTGTATACTCATGTATACATCAGATATATTGGTAGGCTTTCAACCTGTAATTCTGCTTCTGATGGACTGGCTGGCTCAACCGATAAAAATAGAGCCTTTATGGCTCGACTCGAAAATGCAAGGAAGAGATCTCTGTCATGGACTCAAAGGGGGGTTTACATGCAATAGAGAAAGAGGAGCGACATTAGCACACTTAGTAAAGAAATAATTAAGACATGACTTTAATTTAAGAGGAGGCAAGCTAGATGATTTAAAACAGAAGAAAACTACTACCGATGTATAGATTTCATAGAGACATAAATTAAGAGGAGAAGAAGGGCGCACATAACAATAATAGACCACATTTTTATCAAATTAATTAACAATATGGCATCATTGCCTATTATACTAAAAAAGGCTCCCAACATATTTGCTCCAACAGACAATATCACACAAATGCAGTAAACAATAAATAACAAACAGAGAGGCATTCTTGACAATAGCTACTGAAATAATACACGATTGTTATTAGCTTTTGCTCAAATGAATAACTATATATGTTGACAGTAGACTGCTTACAATAAAATCTTCATTCCCAAGTAGAAAAGATAGTAAAATTTGATAACACGACTTGGTACAAGGTTCTTATAAAATCTCATTTTTTCTTACACATTATTGAAAAGCAATTAGGCATAACCTGATTTTTCTTTGCTTAAAAAAAGAGGTTACAAACAGAAAAATCTATACTTGGGTATTAAACTAGATTTTTGCTCCATTTTTACTCAAAACACTTAGAGAGATCACATAAGCAAAGACCAAGATGCTATCACACATATGCTAGAAGCACTAAACCATGAAACCCAAAACCATGCTAGGCCTAAAAATCAATCTAAGAGGGCATAATGAGCGGCTGAAATTAAATGCAACAACCAGGAACTAAATTAGCCTTAAGTTGAACACATACACATCTTTGAATTAAGATTAAGAAGAGTCACAGATTTAGAACTCATTTCGAAGCAACAGACTCGAAACTATATTCTAACAGGTTATCAACAACTTAAAACTTGAAACAAATATCGATTATGAAGAAACACAAACATAGAAGGACCAAAACGAAAACTATGGATTCATAAAAGACAAGATGGAATAGATAATGATACATGACAATAGAACAAAATCTCATATTTTTTCAGATAAGCAGAAACTAGACCATTTAGATGATTATCTTACACAAACTCAACAAAACTAAATCGTAGATAAGGACATGCACTACAGACTACCCGAAATAAAACCAGAGGATGAGGAAACACGACATAAGAGAAGTAAATTATGAAGAAATCATGGTTAAGCCCGAAGAGACCGAACATGCTTGCAAATAATGCCAAACATAATTTATACACAAATATTTACTCATATAGAAAGAAAAGATATTACTAGCTAAAACTCGTTAACCAAGTCCTAACATATGTAAACCAAAACAAAGTTAACACATGAATGGGAACACAAGACACAACCCATAACACATCATAAACAGAACGAACAACATAGAAAAAACTAGATTTAAATGAAAACAAGAAAGGATTTTATAAAAACAGTGATTAGTGTTTTAAGAATCTAACCTCCCATTCTCATTCCAGTAAAGAATAATATATATACATGAGATTGAATCTCCTACACCTAAAATAGTTCCTAAAGATATTATGAGAATATCTTATTCCTATAATATAACATATAATATCTCATAGAATATTTCTCACAAAATTAGATACACAATCTAAAGTTACTATATTTACACAGATCTTTGCTTAATACCCCCCTCAAGTTGGTGCGTAAAGATTTTGAATGCCCAACTTGCAAAGAAGGTAGTCAAATTAATGCTTTTGTTAAAATATCAGCGAACTGCACTTTAGAGGAAACATATGTTGGATGAATGTTGCCCTTCGTTATCTCATCTCAGAGAAAATGACAATCTATTTCTTTATGTTTCGTCCTTTCATGGAATACTGGATTCTTTGCTATATGCAACGCTGACTGACTATCACAATATAGTCTTATTGGAGTAGGATGTGTCACCCCTAGACTGGACAAAATTCTTTTTAGCCACTTTAATTCACAAGTTGTGGTGGCCATAGATCTGTATTCAGCTTCTACCGATGACCTGGACACCGTTTGTTGCTTCTTAGTCTTCCAAGATATTGGTGAATTGCCTAAGAGAACAAACCACCCAGTGAGAGATCGTCGTGTTAAAGGACAACCTGCCCAATCTGAATCGCACCATCCATATAGCTTTAAATCACATGCACTACGCAATAAGATACCTTGTCCAGGTTTTCCTTTCAAAAATCTAACAACTCGTAGCGTTGCTTCCCAGTGTTCTTCTTGTGGGCAATGCATAAATTGGGATAGTACATGCACACAATAGGACAACTCTGGTCTAGTGAAGCACAAATATATGAGACGACCTACTAATCGTCGATACCTCTCTGGATTAGCAAGTGGATTTCCTTCCGCTAAGGCTAACTTGTGGTTTGACTCCATAGGAACATTTGAAGGTTTCACTCCTAGTAATCCAACTTCAAAAATAATATCCAAAGCATACTTACGCTGACATATGAAAATGCCTTCTGAATTTCTCGCAACTTCAATGCCCAGAAAATACTTCAACGCGCCTAAATCTTTCATGTGAAAACAATCACTCAAATAACTCTTGAATTTTTGGATGGCACTATGATCATTTCCAGAAATTATCAAGTCATCCACATAAACAAGAACATTAAGTTGTATATCATTCTTCTGTAAAGTAAAAAATGAGTAGTCAGAGTAGGATTGCATGAAACCATACTCCTTCAAGGAAGTTGATAACTTTGCGAACCAACATCTTGGGGCCTGCTTCAATCCATACAGTGATTTTTGCAGCCTACAAACCATATCAGAATGTTGTACTTTGAAGCCTGGAGGTATTTTCATGTACAATTCTTCTTGGAGGTCTCCATGAAGAAAAAGCGTTATGAACATCCATTTGATGCAACTCCCATTGCTTTGCTGCAGCTACAGCTAAAAATGTCCGCATTGTAACCATTTTGGCAACTGGAGCAAATGTTTCATTATAGTCAATTCCCTCTTTTTGATGGTTGCCAAATATTACTAGTCGTGCTTTGTGTCGCTCCACAGAACCATCATAATGATATTTTATTTTATAAATCCACTTGCACCCGAGTGCTTTCTTTCCAGGTGGTAATTTTTCAATTACCCATGTCTCATTCTTTTCAAGAGCCTCAATTTCAATCTGCATTGCTTGTCTCCACCTTTCATCTTTCACTGCTTCTGAGAAGGATGATGGCTCATGATCTGTAGTAATAGCTGCAAGAAAATTTCGATATCGCAAAGAAAATTTGTCACAATTCACGTAATGTGTTATTAGGTAAGGCGTACCTGAGGTATGCATTGTAGCAGATGAACTAGTGGAAGGACTCAATTTTCTGATGGTATTAGTAACATAATCGCATAGGCGAGCAGGTTGTTGTTTTATTTGATGTCCACGACCCAATCGAGGTTCATTATTTTGTTCTTCGCTGCCCTCTACCTCTTGGATACCAGACATGTCTTCTTCCCCCATTTCTGGAGCATCTTGCACCTCATTAACTTGTGAATCAGACATATTAATCACTGGTTGGTGTTTGCCAGGCTCAACTCCAATATCTCTCTCAAAATCATCATCAACAAATCCATTATCAACAACTTCTTCAATATTCTCATAAGAACTGGGAACTTGTTGGATAAACTGGAATTCATTCTCAAAAAATACAACATCTCTAGAAACAAAGTACTCATTTGTTTCAAGATCATATAATTTCCAACCCTTTTTCCCGTATGGGTATCCAACAAAAAATACATTTACGACTCTTACTAGTAAATTTATCTCCTTTTCTTCCCTGATTATAAGCATAACACAGTGAACCAAAGATCCTCAAGTTCTCATAAGAAGGACGCTCTCCATGCAAAATTTCATATGGATTTTTTCCATTTAGAATCAAAGAAGGAGTTCTATTTATCAAGTAACCTGCAGCCAACACACATTCTCTCCAAAAATTAATTGGAAGATGTCCCTGAAAGCGTAGTGCTCGTACTATATTCAAGATGTTCTTCTGTTTCCTCTCCACCCTACCATTTTGTTATGGGGTTTCGACACAAGAACTTTGAAAAACAATTCCCTATTCAAGAAAATAGTTTTTCATGCAAGTAAATTCCGTCTCATTATCACTTCGAATAATTTTAACTTGTTTATGTCTTTCCACCATGGCTAGAAAATTCAACTTCATATGTGACACCTCCTTCTTATCAATACACAAAAATATCTATACTGCACGGGAATAGTCATCTACAATTGTCAGAAAATATGAAGCACCACATGAAGATAGATTTCTGTATGGACCCCATAAATCACAATGAACGAGTTCAAACTTGTCACAAACTTTATTTTCACTTAAAGGAAACCTATCTCTAGTCTGCTTAGCTCGTTGACAAACATCACAAGCTTTATTCATCATCTCTCTATTATTAGTGGGAATAACATTGGAAACTAACTTGGAACCCTTAAAGAAGGATGGCCTAGACGTTTGTGCCAAAGAACAAGTGAGTCTGCCCCATTCTTTATTGCCATAGCTTGTGGTACCATCCGAAAATAATATAGTCCATCCCTTCGTTCACCCGCACCAATCAACATCCTCGAAGTGTGGCCTTGCATAATACACAATTTTTTAGTGAATTGAACAATACAATCGACTTCATCTATCAATTGCGATACGAAAATTAAATTGCATTTTAAACGAGGCACAAAGAGAACATTTCCAAGTTTCAAGTTCTCGCTAAGTTTTACAGATCCCTCTTTTGTAGCTATTGCATGTTGTTCATCTGGAAGTCCCACAGGACATCTAACCACTTCACGCAAGTCCGTCATGCACTACAAGTTTGCAGTCATATGGTTTGATGCCCTTGTGTCCATTATCCATGGGATTTTTTCATGTTCACCTGTCATCCTCTCATCCGTACCAGTTTTATGGTTGTTCACCATATCACGCAGAATCAACCATTGTTTATTGCTCAAACCAACACTGGCCATATCATTGACTATGCTAGTTGTTCTCGATCTTCCAGCACCTCCGGTAGTAATTTGAGCAGCATTAGCACGTACTGCTCTGCCTCGACCATGTCCAGTGCTTGACCCAGTTCGTTGTTGTTGTGGCAGCCCCTTACCCTTACCGCTAGTCCATCCTTCTCCCCGAGGGCGATCACCC
Organism: Solanum acaule; assembly: GCA_036250505.1. Lineage (NCBI taxonomy): Eukaryota > Viridiplantae > Streptophyta > Magnoliopsida > Solanales > Solanaceae > Solanum > Solanum acaule. Next base: position 10,970 of record JAJOOR010023775.1, read on the forward strand.
CACCAATGAGTACAATTCATTAATTTTTCCTTCACCTCTCCACGTCCCCTTGTCCTTCTATTTGTTTGAACCGCAAGTCCGCTGACCTCACCTCTTTCTTCCTTTGCACGAGTGATGGTATTCACCCTCTCCTGCTACATTAAAATAGCATAAATTTTGTTTAGAGTCGGCAATGGGTCCGCAACGAGCATGTTGGTTCTAACAGTCCCATAAAGTGTGTCATCCAATCCCATATGGAATTGATGCACTTTTTCTTCCTCCCGTTGCTTTTCTAACTGTGATCCTATGTTACACTTGCATCCTTCACATGTACACATAGGAATTTGTTCATAATTTGCTAGTTCGTCCCATATAGCCTTCATCCTTCCATAGTATGCTATAATTGCCATACCACGTTGCTTACAATCTGCCTAATCAGATTTCAACTGTTGAATCCGAGGTCCATTGGCAACTGAAAACCGTTCCGTAATTTTTGTCCAGAGATCTTTTGCATTCTCCATATGTGATATGGTTGAATGCAAAGTTGGTTCGATGGTATTTCAAATCCATGATACTATCATGGACTGAATTGTCCACCGGTCCTCCAACTAAGACCCTTCTACCGGTTGTGTGATTGTTCTGTCAACAAATCCCCATTTCCTTCGAGTATGCAATGAGGTACGGATTGCACGAGCCGATTCTTCATGATTTTCTCCTCGCAGTTATACTTGCGTGATCAAGTTTCCTGGGTTGTCGTTTGAAGTTAAATCATAAGATAAGATTTTCTTTTTGGTTGGTTCATTTCTTAATGATTCTTCATCCCCTGCCATGGCTCCGATACCATATAAAAACAGTGATTAGTGTTTTAAGAATTTGACCTCCCATTCTCATTCCAGTAAAGAAGAATATATATACATGAGATTGAATCTCCTACACCTATAATAGTTTCTAAAGTTATTCTAAGAATATCTTATTCCTATAATATAACATATAATATCTCATAGAATATTTCTCACAAAATTAGATACACAATCTAAAGTTACTATATTTACACAGATCTTTGCTTAATAGATTTACCTCTTCCTGGCAAGTGAATGGGAACATCTACGAGGTTGGAGGCATCTTCTACAACACGAGCGTAAGCACGAACCTGAACACAAATAGCAAATAGGAAAATGGACGAAATCTGGGCCTCAAACGAGCTTATGCCAAGCGAAAATAAAGGGACTAGAATTAGTTCTCTCTTATGCTTTCTTAAATGTATATCTCTTGTATCTATTTTTTTCTCCTAAGCTATTCTCTTAGTATCAGTAAAAGGATGTAAATCTTTTTTCAATTTTTCTTGCCTGACTTTTTTCCAAGCTTTTTTTCTCAAATCCTTAACAAAGGAGAAGAGGGAACTATTTATAGACGACCTTAGGTGGGTTCCAAATTTTGGGGGGAAACATATGAAATTTGAATGAGAATTAGGCCCAAATTGAAATTCAAACTCCCAATTCTTTCACCATTTAGGGGATACACCTTTTTCTCTAAGATTTTGCCCCATTCCGAAAGAGAAAAAGGGAGATGGATGGGCTCGAGTGTCCTCGCTATGATAGTGTCTCTATCTGAGGGTCACAAGGTTGAAATGCGTTGCTTTTGTTGGAATCGTACTGCTAGAACAGTACTATGGGAGATGGACGTTTGGGAGACGATGATAAGGATCGCAGAGTATTGTTGCATCGCGTACAAGGCGTGAAGTCGTTGTTTGTTCCGTGTATTCCCATTTGGAGTCGATGTGAGCTTCTGTTAACGTTGAGCATCTGGGTTTCTTTTGATTAGCAGAGATGGGCTGGGTTGGGTCACGTATGCCGTATGTTTTGTATTATTGTACGCTGCATTGTTTGCTGATGGGTCTGTTTTGGTAGGTTGGGTTGTTGATAGAATTGGTGAAAGGATGGGCTGTTGGAAATTTGTTGAGATATGGGCTGATTGGGTCTGAAAATTGGAAGAGAAAATGGATTTTGGGAGTTAGCAGAATGTAGCTGAAATTATAATTACAAAAATGGCCAAATGAATTTTGATTGTAGCCAACTAAAATTAAGAACTTAGTCAATTGATTAAATTAGTAAATTCGACTAATAATTCAATAGGACGAATTAATATAATTAATTTATGAGCTTCTCAATCTCAACGAAATAAAATAATTAACTAAATCATAAACTAATCGATTTTCATATAAACTAATTAATTCAAAATTAAAACTATAATTTAAACTAAAACTAAATTAATAAAATATTTATTTTAATGAAGCAAAAATCTTTTGATATGATTTTCAAACATTTATAAAATATACTAATTACGTATTTAATTATATGAAATATATTTATTATTCAAATACTATAAAAATCGATCCAAATTATTTAAACTAACCTGGAAACTATTTGAATTCTGTAAACTAATTATTTTAAATCGCTTGAAAATTGAGAAGCTTTGAAATTAATTATTATCGGGGAGGGTCAAGATTGGGTGTCAACAACTGTCCCTCGTTTTACTCGGATTGATGCAAAAAATTCGAGGAAAATGAAATTGACTAATCCAATTTCGACCGACCATAGCCTCATTTTTGAAAAGAGATTTTGGTACGGACTTTAGGAATTATGGTCGAACCACGGAAATGGGTTTCCTACATATTTCAGGCTATATGAAAATTCAGGCCACTTGTAGTTCGGTGCGCTTGATTTCATGCACGATTTGAGAGAGTTCAAAAGTCATCCCGATACCGAATTATGAAGGGACCGAAATGCGCGAGAATAAGATTTTAAGAGTGAATGATGGAATACAACCGAGTTTTCAACATTAATTCCGCCTACATACCCTCAACTCAAGGAATCAGACTGCTTGTAGTTCGACTCAATCGGTTGAAAAGGAAATCTATTATGCAAGATAACCTTTCGTTCTGGAAAAACGACAAAGTAAGTCGATATATGAAAAAGAGGCTTGCAACCTGTTAGCCATGAATGTGACGCGCTTCACACCCATAATTAAGAACTTACACGAACATAATTTCCCAAGCTCTTAGAGCATTGTCACTTCGATTGGAAAGTTGCCTCTGGTGAAAACCAGAACTTCCGGATTCAAAGCTGAATCGATAAACTGATGCTTATCGTGACCAACGACACTACTTCTGATTCAAGTGTCTACGATCATCGATAATATAATGACCCAACCGAGGGTTGGGGTCGTGTCCCAAGGGAGCGGTTTTGAGAATATGTAGCTAATTAGAATTCCATTCTAATTAGTCGTAGCTAAAGAGATTTGCAAATAAAAACATTACAAATTAAAGGGGGTGACACAAAAGTGTCAAATATCGAGTTGGGGTTTGTTACAAGTATAGTAAAAACAATGAAAATGCAAAGAAAATCAAGTACGAGAGGGGAATTCTTGGGGTGTGACCGCAATATGAATTAACCTAGATTATTGGGTGCATGCTTTCAATAGAAAATTTGTAGAAAAATAGTGACTAGGCAAAGCTTTAATTGGAAATAAGTTCTCTCTCGAGCAACTTACCCCGTTTCAAATGGGTTCCTCTCGGACACCCATTTGCCGCATGAAGTCCAGCCTACGCCTTACCGCACTCTCTCTCTCTCTCGAACTGAGTATTAGGATATGGGACTAGGGCACACCCTCTCGGGCTGAGCCTTATGTCGACCCACTCCTTAGGCCATCAATCTAGTGGTCTTGGTTTCGCGACTTCTCTCTCGAGCAAGCCGAAAACACATGGGTGAACTAGTATTTGCAACTACAAATCCATTAGATCAAACCACAACTACTAGACAAAATCACCATTAAACTACATTTAAGCTATTCAAAAGCAAGACCCAATAACAATATTAACTCATATTTGCTAAATCACACCTCAAGAATGGGGGGGGGGGGTTTACCCACACATCAAGAAATAGAAAATTATACCTTCAATGATGTTGAAATCAAATAGGTATAGAGAAATAAGTCTTGATTTGAGCAAATAAAGAAGAATCAAGGAGACCCACTTCCAATTTGGGGAAGATGAAACTATTCCTTCATCAAATCTTCAAAAACCCTTACAAACTTGAGAGTAAAAATGAAAAAAACTAATATTCAAGAGTGAAATTTAGTAATAATGTTACTCTTAAAAATAATAACTTAAGCTAGTATTTATAGATTTCAGAATTTGTGCTGCTGCGGATCACTCTGCGACTTTAGTTGGAATCGACGATCAACTCGGCAATTCTTCCTTCGTCTGGTTTATTGCCTTTCTTTCTTGCCCACAACATCTTCGTGTCCTGGGTCATGGGGAGGTATAGTACTTCTTCGCAAAACTGATCGGTGACGCGCCGACTGCTCCTTTCACTGCCGAATTGATCCTCTTCCTTCAGGGTTCCACACACTAGAACAAAGGGCGAAGTATGTCCCTTCGGAGACTCGCCAAGTGTACTTGGCGATGCTCTGGCTTCAGTTTCGTCGTTCTTTTCAGCATTTTTGTTCCTTTTTGCGGCATAGTGTCCATGCTTTCCCTAAATCTTCAAATACCTGAAATTTAAGAGTTTTTATCAGTTATTGGGATAAAAGAAGCATTCGAGGACACTAATTCTATTAAAATATGGCCCTAAATGAGTTCAATTGTGGACTCATCACCACCCCCAACTTAAACTTTTGCTTGTCCTCAAGTAAAACTCAAGTTCAGTACTTCAAATAGGATGTCTTAAACAGTGCTACACAAGACTCAATCATGAACATACACAACAAGACTCAATTTACTCATGCAAAGATCAATTGTGTACTCAAAGATTCAAGTTGTGACACACCATTACCAAAGATTCTCATGCTCACAATACTTACTATAGATGCAAGTTCAAGCTCAACAAAAAGTATCTGAATGCCCTCACATAAAGAACGATTCCATATTCACACACAAAGGCTCAATCATTTAAAGATCAGGAATCAGATGCAACGCTCACACTTAAAAAGAGGAACACAATGCATGTTTTCACCCATAGGTTTGCTCGTATTTTCCAACCAACCTTTGTTTCGGCTCACTCAAGATAAAAAAAGGTCTTTTCAAGGCTTGTAATGGGGCTGAGTGCAAAGGTATGGTCATTTAGGCTCAGTGACTTTAATCCTCATGAAATGTGGTGCTCTCAACACATCCTCTTCTCTTCCTTTATCAATTTTTCTTCTAGTGCTTCTAAGTCATCCTATTATTCACTTTCCATGGATTGCTTAGAAACCCAAATTTCTTTTGAACTTTTAAATCACAACTTTCTTTTTCATTCTTTTATTTTCTCTTTCTTTTTCTCTTTTTTTTTTTTATATGGAGGGTTTCTATTCGTTTGCAACACCATGAGTCAAAGGAGACTTTTCTTGCACTTTTTGACTTTCCCTTTTCCTTTTCACCACACCCCCAACTTAAGCTTTTGGCTTAAGTTGGCTATTCACTAAACCACATGTCAAGAGGATTATAGGTAGTGGATAAAGAAAGGTCTAGGTTTCATCAAGTTTCTTCCAAAGAAAGGTAAGGTTCAAGGGGTGTTCAAGAGAGGTTCACACACTCACAGGGTAGGTATATGTCAAATTGGCTCACACTCTCTAAAGTTGCCTAAAATCATCTAAAGAGCAAGCTTTACTTAATTAATCGGACTAACAGGGCAAATTCTAGGTTTATTTCATGCATGGTTCAAAGTAAGCTCATCACACAAGGCATCGACACTAAAGTCAAACAAGACTACGCACTTTCGCTAGTGTGCAACAGTCATCACAAGAGAATCAATTTGATACATGGCTAATCATAACGAGATGCAAAGAGTTCACATATTGTCTATGCAACTTCATTTGGTCTCGTCGTAGCCTCACATTCATGTTTGTCCGATTGAGAGCACTATTCAAGTCATCGGTATTGATCAAAACCGAGACTCGAACTTGCAAGAGAACAACCCCTTTCAACACAAGAGGTGGTAAATTTTTTTGGAAAATGAAATTTTTTCGAAAAGGTCAAAAATCACTTTTCAATTAAACCAAAAGAAGCCATAAGCTCAAACAATCGCACAAGCAGTATAAAACACAATTTAAAACTGACAACCCAAATATATACAAAAACACGATTCACAGATAGCACAAAAGGTGAGCCTCACCCCACCACAAATAAAGGCGTTTGTCCTCAAATGCGAATAACATTATCCAAAAATGAATGTAAAATAAGACAGAGATGGAGGTAAAGAAATGTCATGTCTAAGCAGTCTCTCCATCTGTCGGGGCATCATGTTTCTTCCTTTTACTTTAGGTTTGACTCTATTTGCTGCTTCGAGTGTAATCCTTCAATGATTTTAGCATTCAAAAGAGGAAGGCAATGTGGGGACGTTAGGCGCTCCGCTGAGTGGTTCATCGAGCTCTACACAACTTCGTTAAGCAATTCGTGCTCCCATTTTCAACCCACTATCTCGAATGCTCCGCAACTTCTTGATTCATCTTGTGCAAAAAGTCAAACAGAAGGAAGCCTAACCTATTCAAGCATAGCCCCTGCTGATATGGTGGTTCAGAAGCATACGAACCTGTCATCAAGCAAACAATATCTCCACTCAGGTGTCGTCTCTGTCCGTCATCATCATATCAGCTCTACATTTGATTTCAAAGTCAACTGAGACGGTTTTGGTGTGTGGAGCTTCTCCTCTTCCGATGGCTACTCCAGAACTGACTAGCTCGACAATAATGCGATCCATGTTCAGAGCACAAATTGATAACTACAATAATTAAGTGATGCAAACATGTATAATGCTCAATGTGCAAAGGTACCATTAGAGGAGTAAGGATATATAAAAGTGCACAAGGTTGCAGATTAAACCCGTTTTCAAACGTTGTTCGATTCATGCGCACTTGGTGTTCTCAGTCGTGATCACCGAATTGTTTGGCGGGTCGCCAAGTGACTTGTTTCACCGAATTCACAGAGCTCTCTAGAAATCTTGGGGGTTTAAATGACAGCCTTCATCGAGATCATCGAAAGATTTGGCAGTTCGCCAATAGCTACATCTGCTCGCCGAATTTACAGGATCTTCAGTTCATGTGGGAATCCTAACGGCGGTCTTCATCGAGATCGCCAACACGATTGGTGATTCGCCAATAATTTCTACCAACCGCCGAGTTTTACAGGATCTAATCTGAAGACATCTAAGATCAGTCGGTGGATAAAATCTAGGTCGTCGAATGTTTCGGCGACTCGCCAATTGGACCTGTTGTTCATCACCCTGCACTTTTCAAAGCACCTTCCACACTTCAATCTGTAAAACCAACACACCATTATTCTACCGATACACAAATGTAAAGAAAAAAAGGTTTTGGGTTGCCTGCCAAACATCGCCTTAGTTAACGTCGCGGCTCAACGCAAGTCAACACCTATTTTTCATCCTCGGAGTCACCTATGGTGTAGTTAGGTGAGTCCTCGGTGAATGGTGGGTATTAACCTGCCATCAAATGGCTAATCTGAGCATCTTGCAGCTGAATTGTCATGGAGTTTGCTATAGTTTTTTCATTCAACATTTCAATGTTGTCCTTCATGTCATTCAACTTCTTGTCTTGTTCTTAGAGTTTTTGTTGAATGAGTGAAAGGGCATCATCATTCTGTGCACCACCATGCCTCTTCCAATTTTTGCATTCTCGAATGGAGAAGTTCCTTTCCCTGTCCATGGCTTGTTCTTCCAATCTCATGACTCGGTTGGCCAGAACGTCTACTTTAGCCACCATTGCGTCCCACTAGTACTTCTTTTGAGCTTCGTTGCTGGTTGCAACCATGTTATTGATCAGTGTTGCGACGACTTCGTAGGCTTGTGGAGCATGCCGCCCTCGAAAAGGTGCTCAATTATGCTTCTATTTTCGGGTCCAAGACCCGATAGAAGCAATCCAGTAGTGCCTTATCAGACATCCCATGAGATGGGGATGGTTGCAATATTGATTTAATCTTCAGCCATATTTCTTAAAGTGTTTCCTCCCCTGCTTGCTTGAACATCAGTAGATTATTCCTGAGGTTTAGTAGTTTCAGGAGAGAATGGTCTGTGTGATACCCGTAGTGATCATCCATTCTTGTTTCCCTGCTTTTGATCTTCACACAAGCAAAACAAAACTACAACTAAGATTAGTAAAACTAAAACTAAGAAAAACAAGAACTCCAATTAACTACATTTTCACGTACCACCACTCCCCGGCAGCGGCACCATTTTGATGCTTATCATGACCAACGACACTACTTCCGATTCAAGTGTCTACGATCGTCGATAATATAGTAACCCAACCGAGGGTTGGGGTCGTGTCCCAAGGGAGCGGTTTTGAGAATATGTAGCTAATTAGAATTCCATTCTAATTAGTTGTAGCTAAAGAGATTTGCGAATAAAAACATTACAAATTAAAGGGGGTGACACGAAAGTGTCAATTATCGAGTTGGGGGGTTCGTTACAAGTATAGTAAAAACAATGAAAATGCAAAGAAAATCAAGTATGAGAGGGGAATTCTTGGGGTGTGACCGCAATATGAATTAACCTAGATTATTGAGTGCATGCTTTCGATAGAAAATTTGTAGAGAAATAGTGACTAGGCTAAGCTTTAATTGGAAATAAGTTCTCTCTCGAGCAAATTACCCCGTTTCAAATGGGTTCCTCTCGGACACCCATTTGCCGCATGAAGTCCAACTTATGCCTTACCCCACTCAATCTCTCGAGCTGAGTGTTAGGATATGGGACTAGGGCTCACCCTCTCGGGATGAGCCTCATGTCAACCCACTCCTTAGGCCATCAATCTAGTGGTCTTGGTTTTGCGACTTCTCTCTCTCGCAAGCCGAAAACACATGGGTGAACTTGTATTTGCAACTACAAATCCATTAGATTAAACCACAACTACTAGAAAAAATCACCATTAAACTACATCTAAGCAATCAGCAAGCAAGACCCAACAACAATATTAACTCATATTTGCTAAATCACACCCCAAGAATGGGGGTTTTTAGCCACACATCAAGAAATAGAAAATTTTACCTTCAATGACGTTGAAATAAAATGGGTATAGAGAAATAATTCTTGATTTGAGCAAAGAAAGAAGAATCAAGGAGACCCACTTCCAATTTGGGGAAGATGAAACCCTTCCTTCTTGAAATCATCAAAAACCCTTACAAACTTGAGAGTAAAAATGAAAAAACTAACATTCAAGAGTGAAATTTTGTAATAATGTCCGACTCCTAAAAATAACAACTTAAGCTAGTATTTATAGATTTTAGAATTTGTATTGCAGCGGATTACTCAGCGATTTTAGTTGGAATCGCCGATCAACTCAGCGATTCTCCCTTTGTCTGGTTTATTACCTTTCGTTCTTGCCCACATCATCTTCGTGTCCTGGGTCATTTGGCGGTATGGTACTGCTTCGCGGAACTGATTGGCGACGCGCCGATTGCTCTTTTCATCGCCGAATTGATCATCTTCCTTCAGGGCTCCACGCACTGGAACAAAGGGTGAAGTAAGTCCCTTCGGCGACTCGCCAAGTGTACATAGTGATGCTCAGGCTTTAGTTTCTTTGTTCTTTTCAGCCTTTTTGTTCCTTTTTGCGGCATAGTGTCCATGCTTTCCCTAAGTCTTTAAATACCTGAAACTTAAGAGTTTTTATCAGATATTGGGATAAAAGAAGCATTCGAGGAAACTAATTCTATTAAAATATGGCCCTAAATGAGTCCAATTCAACAATCGGCGAATACCCATTGGAATGGCTTCCGTCACCGTAAATGACCAACTCCTTCTCCTTCCAAACAAACTTCATCGATTGGTGGAGGGTAGAAGGCACAACCCCGACCATGTGGATCCACGATCTTCCCAGAAGCAAATTGTAACTGGTATTGATACCCAATACCTGAAACTCCACATTAAATTCTGCAGGACCCATATGAATATGCAAGTTTACTGCACCCATCGTGTCTCTTTGCTCTCCGTCGAATTTTAGTTGCCTTAGAGTGGAAACTGGGCAAATATTGAGACCAAATCCGTCATCGACCAAGATGCGATTTATAATCTTATCTTAGCACATAATGGTGACGTGCAGAGCTTTGTTGTGCATTCTTCCTTCAAAGGGTAATTCTTCGTCACAAAAATTGATACGGTGTCCTCGAACGGCTTGGCTTATCATGGCCACCAAATTATCACTGTCTGTATCCACGGGCACATAGGTGTCATCCAGAGCCTTCATCAAAGCTTGCCTATGCAACTGCAAATTCATCAATAAAGCCCATACAGAAATTTGAGCCGGTGTCTTCTCTAAATGCTTTACAATCGAATAATCTTTCGGCTGCATCTTTCTCCAGAACTCTTCGGCCTCGGCTTCACTTATCGGTCTTTTTGTCTGATCCTTCTTCGGCCTTCCTTGAGCCAATTCTTTTGGTGTGTAACATCTACCGGATCTAGTCATGCCTTGAGTGGCAGCCGTTTCAATCACAAACTCCGGGTGGATATGAACTTCTCTTGGAACAAAGGCAAATGCCTTCTGAGGTGTCATAATTATGAATTCCTCCTTCTCCTTTAAAGACAATGAAGCCACAACTTTCCCGTGGTCGTTTGGCCCAATGGGGACAATCGCCTTTGCCGTGCACCATTCCTCCTCCATCTCTATCATGTTGATATTGACTCCTTCGTTGTTTGGAAGAGGATTACTGTTCACGTTAGGTGCAATAGTCTTGTCACGACCCGAGCCTACACCCTGGACGTGGCCGACATCAAGAACCATTGCTAGTCCCCAAGCGAACCCTCATCCTGGCTGACTACAAGCAGAAGACTAACTCAAGCATACAAAGCTTAAAACCTAAATAAAATTCATGAAATTGAAATACAAAGCTTTAACTCAAATGAAAACTCTAAATAAAATAATATATTCAACTCGCCATAAAATAGGCAACTATATTTAATAAAATAAATAAATAATACAGACTTCTCAACTATACTGACTATCTATGAAGCCTCTAAATGACAAAGATGGAAGTCGGGATGAAACCCACGACATCCTGACAAGACTGAAAAGTAAATGAAATCCTCCGGAAACAAGGAGGCTCACAATAGCTAACTCAAACTCCCGGATGTATCAACGAATCTCCTGTTGATGATCCTCAACACCTGTGTCTGCATCATGAAAAGATGCAGGCCAAATGGCTCAGTATGTACGAGCATGTAAGGAGAATTTTAAAACATAAACATAAGCTTGAAACTTGATAAAAAAGGAAACATACTTACCTCTTTTCAAACTTACTCAACTCAAGGAATACTCAAGGATACTCAAAACTACTCAAACTTACTCAACTCTGAAGATGATATACTCAACTTAAAGATATGATATTCGACTCTGGGTACTCAACTCAATATAAATCAACAATACACATGCAATATATGGAAAGCTTTATAAAACAATAAAAACAACTTAGTTCGTTAAAGAAAATGCAATAACAAACTCAACTTTACTTATATAATAAAGTAATATAGTTTATGTGGGAGTTTTTCTAATCGGCAACCACCACTATGAGCCTAAGTGGTGATACATCGTCTTGCCCACGCTGCCAGAACTGTCCTATACTTTGTCGTCATATAGAACGCTTAACTTAGTAGATCCACTAGATTTTGCTAAAAGCATCTTAAGGAGTTATCTAAAAAGTATGATCTTTTACTACCCATGATGGCTACATGGTTTATGGAGACTTGAGTTAATATGAACTCGCATCCCCATATCGGTGCTCAATACTACTCCCAAAATATAATTAGCTCATAAGTTTTTAAACAAACTTCTTTCTATGATTTGGGATAATTACTCAAAACTTAGCTTAAAAGCTCTCTTGGAATCGATGTTCCCTTTTCTTTCTCAAAGCTCATTTGGAAATCTCAGTTTTCTCTCATCTTAAATGTTAAAACATTTACTCTTGGGAATACGTTATTCCCATATATCATTTTAAAGAAAATGAATTTTACTCTTACTACTTACTCAACTTCAAAGTTTAAGTCTTAAAATAAAGTTAAAACATTTGTAAAAGACTTCTTAAAATATAATTCATGCCGAATTATGGATGTGAACGACTCAATGCAAGGTTTTAAATAACCATAGATAGAACACAATACTTGGAACTCAAGAATTTCAATGATACTACTCATTCCAAGAATGCTCAACTCAAAGGGTTCATGCGGAATTATGAGCATGAACTACTCAACTCAAGGACTCGAAGATACTTCTCATCTCAAGACTGTTCGACTTATAGGGTCCATTCGGATTAATGGGCATGAAATATTCAACTCAAGGACTCAAAGATACTTCTCAAAAGGGATTAGGAACTCAACACTTCAAGGCTTAGAACTTGAAGATACCACTTCTCTGAAAGATGCTCAGCTTACGAAGTTCTTGCGGAATTATGGGCATGAAACAACTCGACTCGATGGTCTACATAACATTATAGAACTCATGCATACGACTCTTGTCATTTTCTTACTTACTTCCTCAAAACTTAGTTCGAATCAATAGTTTATCTCAAAGGATTGACAATTGAACGCAAAGACTTTCTTGAACTCTACTCTTAACTCTCTCTTGAATGTGAATTATGAATTCAAGAGTTATGGTTCATGATATGAAGGATATCGTGATGACAAAATAGACTCATGAATACATTCTCCTCACTCTCATACTCACTTGCTCGAGTCTTGAAACAAGTTATTAGAAGTTGTAGAAGACTCCTCAAAGGACTTTCTTAATAATGTTTGAGAGAACTCTCAAGACTTGACTAGTCGTGCAATAGTATAATAACCCAACCAAGGGTTGGGATCGTCCCAAGAGAGTGGTTTTGAGAATTTATAGAAAAATAAAACTAAGTTCTAACTAGTCGTAGCTAATGATATTAACGAGTAAAAATATAGTAAATAAAAGGGGGTGACACAAAGTGTCAAATATCAAATGGGCGTTTTGTCACAAATAAATAAAAACAACAAATTAACAATGGAATCTAAACAATGAGAGGGGGATTCTTGGGATGTGACCGGAATACGGGTTAATCTAAATTATTGGGTACATGCTTTCGATAGAGAATTTATAGAGCAATAGTGACTAGGCTAGGCTTTATGTGGAAATAAGTTCTCTCTCGAGCAACTTACCCCGTTTCAAATGGGTTTCTCTCGGACACCCATTTGCCGCATGAAGGCCAGCCTATGCCTTACCCCACTCACTCTCTCGATCTGAGTGTTAGGATATAGGACTAGGGCACACCCTCTTGGGCTGAACTTCATGTCGACCCACTCCTTAGGCCATTAATTTAGTGGTCTTAGTTTCACGACCTCTCTCTCGAGCAAGCCAAAAACACATAAATAAACTTGTATTTGCAACTACAAATTCATAAGATTCATACACAACCACTAAACGAAATCACAATAAAACTACAAATAAACTATCAACAAGAAAAACCCAAAAATATCTTAACCCATATTCGCTAAATCACACCCCAAGAATTGGGGGTTTTAGTCACACATCAAGAGATAGAAATTTATACCTAATTGAGTTTGCAGTCAAATGGGTATGGAGATTTAAGTCTTGTTACATGCCAAGAATGAAGAATCCAAGAGACCCAACTCCAAATCTTGAATATGAAAACCCTTTTCTCTTCCAAGTCTCCAAAACCCTCTTTCTTAGAGCAAAAAGTACTCTTATATATGGAAATTATAATAATTGTTCGACTCTCCTAAAATTAATAAAGAGTTTAGTATTTTTAGACTTTAGAAAGTAGTGCTGGCAGATCGTTCAACGAGGTTAGTCGGAATCGCCGATTAACTCGGCGATTCGCCGTTTGGTGTAGTTCATCCCCTTCTTGCACCAACCTTTAACATCATTGTGCTCTGTGTCATTGGGCGACATAGTACTGCTTCGCGGAACTACTCGGCGATGCACCGATTGCTCCCTTTTCCACCGACTTGATCCTTTCCTTCAAAGCTCAAAACACTGGTACAAGATCACGCTTCACCTTCTTCATTTTTTTCAGCCCTCTTGTTACTTTTTGCGCCTAAGTGTCCACGCTTCCACTAAAACATCAAATACTTGAAACTTAAGTGTTTTCATTAGATATTTAAAATAAATAAGCATTTGAGAACACTATTTCAATTAAAATAAATCCCTAAATGAGTCCAATTTCTGGACTTATCACCTTGCCGGCCGAGGGCTTAATTTTAAGCCGAGATATACTTATTTGTTTTTTTGATGGTGTGTAGCTGCCATGCACTAGTAGCAAATAGTTCAGTAGGGTCAGCTCGGGCTTGAGCTCTGGCATTAGAAGCCAGCTGCGCCCCTTACGTTTGGGGCGTAACAAACTTGGTATCAGAGCAATGTCGTATCCTAGGGAGTCTGCAGGCCGTGTCTAGTAGAGTCTTGTTTATAAATGTGTTGTGCACCACATTCGATAAGCAAAAAGCTTCCGGGCATGTTAGAATTACTATCCTTCTTTTGCTCACCTCGTACTATAGAGCGGTGTCTTAAGGGTTGAGGTTTCTGGCTTATAATTGATATTTGTATGCAGATAGAGATGGTTGACCCCAGACAGACCACAACTAGCCAGGGGCTAGATACAGCTGCAGGCGAGGGCACTGGCAAGGTACCACAGGTGGAGGTAGCCAATTGTGAGACCTAGGGGGATACATCTTCTCAGCCCCTTATAGCTTCTCCACCGCTTCAAGAGTCTCTGAGGGCTACAGGACCCCCGACTCTACCAACAGTACCACATCTAGTTCCTCTTAATCCATCTGACCAGGATTTCAAGAGTGCAGTATGTATGTTAGCACAATAAGTAGCTGCACAGCGCCAGCCAGTTGCGCCAGAAGTTGTGGGACCTTCTTAAGGACCCGAAAGTTTGAGAGTTCATGAATTTCTTACCTTGAATCCACCACAATTTACAAGGACATATCGCAGAGAGGGACCCTTAACACTTTGTTGATTAGCTTCATAGGAATGAGTTCATGATTTTATATCATTCGAGGACGAATATTTCTAAAGGGGGAAGGATGTAACACCCCGACTTTTCAAAACACATAAATTAACTCGTATCTTTGTGGAAAGACAAGGAGGGTGAGTAATAAATTAAAAATGATTTGGTATGTCATATTTGAAGAGTAAAATGGTTGTATCTCAAGTTTTGAAGTTAAGTAAGTGGTAAAATAAAAGTTGGCGAAAGTTATCGTAAGTTCCTTTTTAAAGATTTCTCTAATATTTGGGTCAAATGTCTTGGATGTTTTCTCCCAATATATAAAGAGTTAGAAGGCCTATCACCCATAAGATCGAAGGCCTACGAGTCTAGTTTGCAACGCACAGAGCCCCGTATCAAACCAACATCAGAGTAAGAAGTTATGAGGGTTTTACTAGGGACTGCCGGGGCAGAATCCGAGTCGGGTCAAAAATATGGTATGTCGACTTATTTAACGTTTTAAGACATGTAAACATTTCATTTCAGTTCCAAACCAGAGAGAAAGCTTAAGAGAGGGTTCCTATGGATTTCTAGCATGATGAAGGTTAGTTTTTGATGATTTCTACCATTAAACATTGCCCCGTGCCTAGAAACGTAATCCCTACACGTGGCAATCATTTTTCCCTTCTATTAGCTGCGTTTGGAACTGGTTTTTGAAGATATAAATTTGTAGTTATTGGTGTTTCTTCAAGGTTTCCCTTTTATGGTTGTTTTTATGAATTTCTACGGACGTTTCGACAAGTTGGGGCAATATGGCAAATATGCTGATGTAAGATTAATTATGAACTGTTTATAAGTGCGTACCAGCTGTGTATATATAGTGTTTGCGAAGCTTAGGACATAAGGAACAACTTTCGTGAAAAAACTACGGTCTTTCGAGCGTTCATTAGAAAGGTATGTTAAGGCTATTCCCTACTTACAACATGTTTCCTTAAAGCTTAGGAGCAATGTAATTGGGTTATTATCCTTGTTACACTTCTAGACATTATTGTTGATTGTTGGCTGCTCGAGTTGATATAATCCTCCCTTGTCGAGATTCTTATTCAGTTAGTAGCGTCCCTATGTTGGACATGACTTAGAG
>JAJOOR010023776.1:0-37540 GCA_036250505.1 Solanum acaule
CATGTAGCTTTCATGGTCTATGTCGGTTATTGCAATATTTCCCTAATGTAAAAGTAAATGAAGGTATGAAAGGTGTGAACTCTTACTAGGGCTTTCTTAAGGGTTTCTACATAGTGTAAGGGAGGGTATGGGACTTCTCTTGCACATTGCAGTTGTGGGATCCTAAGAGATGGTTGTAGTAGTGTTCTCTTATGATTATGATGATTGTGACTTTTATATGTTGAAGCTATGTTATGTATGACTTTTCTACATGTTGGGATGATAATATGTTGGTTTGGATTATGATGCTTACTTTGTGTGCATATTGGATTTACTTGGTAAACAGCATGTTTTCACTAAATGTCCTTTTATGCATTGTTTCAATGGTTTTTATGCATAGTAGCCATACTTAGTACGTGTGTTGTACGAACCCATATTTTCCTCTTTTCCCCAAACATTTAGGTTCGGGCCGTTGAGGATTCTAGCTTACTTCTCAGGACACTTTGAGTTGTTTCCCCTAGTTGGTGAGTCCTCAAGTCCGAGGACAAGTCCCTATGATCTAGCTTCTATGTTTAGTTCTTTGTTTATGTTGAAAGACATTGTTGTACTTTCCTATTTCAAGACTT
Source organism: Solanum acaule (assembly GCA_036250505.1). NCBI lineage: Eukaryota > Viridiplantae > Streptophyta > Magnoliopsida > Solanales > Solanaceae > Solanum > Solanum acaule. Next base: position 606 of record JAJOOR010023776.1, read on the forward strand.
CTTATTGATGTAAGGGCTAAATCCCATTTTCAATACTTCTATGTCTAGATGGTACATTGTGACGAAGTTAGATTCTGTTTTTCATATATAAAGTGAAGTCGAGCTTCCAAAGTAAAAGTTTTAAATATTTCGTGATTTTATTCTATGATACATGCTATGACGAATGGTAAGGGCTTGTATAAGACCTCTTCAAGGTCGAATACGCCAGTAACGACTATGGGGTGCTCTCGGGTTGTTACAATGAATGTCCTCAAGTGGGAGATATTGTAATACCCCATAGTCTAGTAGGCCAACTAGAGCTAAGAGTGAGGGCTACAAGCCAAGGACGAGAGGAATGATCAAGGGAGAATGGGCAAAGCCAAGGGAAAGTGCCAAGGCTGCCCAAACTTCCCAAGGTGTTGCCCACCTTCCACGGAAGCGTTGACGGCTCATAGTGGCTACCATGAATTATGGTGAGGCAATAGCCTCCTCAAGGCTGCCAAAGAAGACCTCCTCCACATGAGCCACTTCATGGCCCGTGAAGCCTTAGAAGGATCGTAAGAGGAGTCTCGAGGTTGCCTTAGTATGTTAGGGGCTAAAGTAAGGTGTTTTAGCTACTGGTCCAACACCACGAAGAGGACTACAGTTCGTGGTGAGGACCACCACTCGTGGGGCCTCTCATGAAGGGTGGACAGTGGGCTACCAAGTTGGGCGGAAAATGGGACTTTCCAGTTTTAGTTAAATTAAAGTGGGGTCATTTTGCCTAAGCCTAGTACACCAATATAATTGATTTTAACCCTTTAAACTCACCATTCAATACATTATTTCCAAAACCTCAAAAGAAGACCCAAACTCTTCCTCTCAAATATTTCTCTCTCTAGACCTTAAAGAAGAAGAAGTAGTACAATCATTTAATGTTGTTTTTAGATGGGTTCAATCATTTATTCATATTTTAATCTATGGATAGAAGTTGTGAATTCAGTTCTAGTCTTAGCTCTCGATGATTGCTTGAGAAAGATGCATTCGGTCGAATGACTAATTGATAATTGTATTTATTTAGATCATTACAACCCATCTTGAAAAAGTGGATTTATTAAGGAATTAGGTTGTTTTGAATTGTTAAGCTTATTGAGGTTCAAGAGAACTCACTCTAAACATGATAGTTGATCGAGAGATAACTATTATAATAAAAACCTATTCTTCCTATCGAGATTCAAAAAATTAGAGCAATTGATAATTACCCATTAAGCAAGATTTGTGTTCAATTACTCACACATCCCTAAAGCCCTCCTTATATTTATTCAGTCTTTGTGTTAGTTGTTTTTGTTAACAATTGGTTAGCAAATTCTCTTGATATTGCTAACTAAAACTTTTTGTTTTACTTTATGTTGCGTAATTTGTTACTTCTGCAAGAGATTAGAGCACATTTCCACATCGTACTTGAATTCTTTATCGTATCACTCCATGTGGGATTGGCCCCAACTCTTCGTTGGGTTTAAACTTGTTAGTGACCGCCTACACTTGAATTATAAAAGGTGTAGTTAAGCGTTATAAAAAAATGGTGTCGCTGTCTGGGAGTGGTGTTTAGAATTCTTTTGTTGAAGTGTTTTTTTTGAACTAATTTTGTAGTAGTAGAATTTTCTTCTTAGTGTCTTTTGTTGTAAATAGACTTGTTGACAAAACATGTCATGGACGTGGTTATAAAGCTTTAAATGCGGTTGGTGCAAGTAATGGTGTGGGCCCTATTGATGAAGAATTTGAGGCCATGTACAATGAAGAGGTACAACTCTTGTCAAACCAAGTAGGGGGTTCTCATTCGAGCTATCCAAGGTCAGGTGGTAATCAAGGTTGCAACAACGATTGGGATGGTGGTTGGAGAGATTGGGATCGAGACTGGCATTATAGGGGTGCAATTTCGAGACACATAGATGGTGGTAAAGATCGTTATGTACCCCTCATGAACGTTCAATGCCGAAGCAACCAAAGGCTGACCCAAAGGCTTTCTGATCGAGGATATGCTGGCCCGCATACTTAACAGGGTGGAAATAATGGATAAGGTACTCAAGGAGATGAAGGTTGTTGTCTCTTCTGTAAATCAAACGGTGACCTCGCATTCAGTGTCCATAAAGAAAATTGAGACTTAAATGGGTCAAATCTCGTCTCACTTGAATCCAAGATCGAAAGGGTTCTTCCTAGTGATACTTTAGCAAACTCGAAGAATAATGCTTGAATGCATTTCCACGTCATGCCACAACGTTAATTATGAATCTTTTTGGGAGGCAACCCAAGTTTTATTTTGTGTTATTTGAATATTGTTTGTTGAGTGCATAGGTTGAAATTCGAATTTTAGAGGAAAAGCAATTGTGCTATCTCATAGCTCACTCGGCGAGCCCGATCAAGCTCGCCTTTCAAACCGATTGAAGGGATGGTTATCTACCAATTTTTCAGGCTAAGGCCCACTCGGTGACTCTACGAGTGGATCAGCGACATTAGTAGGCCTCGCCAATCAAGGAGCGAACGGAAGGTTCAAAAACCCTCTAACCATTGTCAATTCAAAATATCTCCTTCATTGGAACTTTTTGACTCCTGCACTCTTTCAATCGAACTTTATATCATATTTTTAGTTTAAATATCTAGGTTGTCCTTGTGTGTGATCGGAATCTTAAATGTTGTCCATCCTCTCCTCTTTGCCTAAGTGTTTTCTTGATACTAAATAATAACTCATAGCCACAACCCAAGAAATAAGGGGTTTAGCCACTCCTAATCTGATTCACAAAGTTTGAAACTTTAATAGTAAATCAAGTAATTGAAAGATGAGAAGTGTAAGAATGAACCGTGGAAATTCAAGACAAAAGTCGTCTAAGTCTTATACTAAAATTTTTTAGAACATAGATTAATTTTAATAACCAAGAATGAGGCAAATTATAAGCTAGGAAAATTGCGTCCAAAACCTAGGCTATAGGTCCATGACGTCGAGCCAAAGGGGACCTTCCTTCTTTGCATATTTTCCTACTCCGCGATGTCTCCACAATGTGGAGCCACTACGAATTTCACTAGTTCAACATTTGTTGAGAGCTGATTTTTAAGTCTTAGCTTCGTGACATGGAGTGAATAGGTAGTTATAATCCTTCTTTTTTGGATGTTCTTTTGCTTGCTTGTCACTTGCATACCTTGCCCCTAAACGTCAGCCTCGTCACAATTTCCTTTCTTTCATTCCATAGTCTTCTTCAAGGTCTTTCCATCCTATAAATATCTTATCACCTTAGTTACCTAAAATAACACAAACAAGACTAAACAACTACAAACATAATGGATTTTGTGCTTGAATTGAGATAAATTTTTTGTTTCACTTGGATTGTAAGTATATATTTATGAAAAAGATCAAATATATATCTCAGACCTACATATGATGGGAAATACAAATCAGTTTCTGGTAAAAACATTCTTGGAAAAGGGTGAACTTCTACCTTGCAACCATTATCCCTTCTTTGGGTAGATATATAAGCGAGAAGCTAAATTTTCTCTCACTTGCAAAGAAATATAGTCCTAGATCTTCTTTATCAGGACAATCATTTTTCAATAGACATTCCAAGATGTCACCATGTCGAACTAGTTCAAATTTTAGAGTATCACACAATAGCATAAAGAATTCATACACCATACGTCTAACTCGTGTAGAATAATGGTCCTCGATACAATTATTGAATATCCCTTGTAGAGCACCTAAGACGTCAAAACGTCCCTTATAATACAAAGAAGAAGAGAAAGACTAATATTTATAGGGAAGAGACCACATGTTCATGTTGAGTGGTGCAAATTCTAAAGGTTAATGAATGATATGCAATATATATGTAGTGTCTTGAATAATCAAAGGGAAACTTCTCTTATTTTTTATGCATACTAGAAGGAATCTTCAAATTTTAAGGGCACAAAAAAGATCCATGATGCAATTTCTCAGACAAAAAAACATTAAGAGAAAGTTCCACATTAAGCAAGATGTTGTTTCGAACCGCACAACTCATAGAAGGTGAGCTTATTGGCCATTAGAGTTCACTCCTCTCCTTCAATATGTAATTTTCCGCTTGTCCTTTGTATTTCAAGACCACTTATGTTGAGTCTGTACTCTCTTTTGTAAGGGTTTGAACTGGCATCGACTAGGTTTTTGGTAGTCTCTTGTACTTTGTCCTCATTCGAGAGTTAATATATAGATACATATTGTTTCCTTATTTCCATTGTTTTTCCTTGTTATGCATTATTCTGTTTCTTTCTAATTCTTCTAGTCCCTAGTTTTGTAATTATTAGGTCTAGGATAAGGTTTATATTTACAAACTTGTGGGCCTTAGTAAGTCCAATCATGACCCCTGTTTTCCTATCATGACAGTAAGGATTGTAAAAGCCATTGGTACAATATTAATTTTCTTCCCCGAAAGTCATGCATAATGTGTTAGCATATAGAGAATTTTTGTAAGGAATGAAATTCCTTGGGCAAATTCTATCAAGTGCACTTAGTTTTGTACGCGTTGATTTCGGAGATGGGAATTTCAATAAGAGGTTGTTTTCACCACACGAACTTGTGACCTCCTCATCAGGTGGCAACAACATTACTAATTATGCCAAGACTATCGTTACATTACTGGAACAAGTATTTAATTTATCTTGGTTTATTAAATTTGTTTCATTGGCTGGTGTGGCAACTCTGATTACATACAAGACTAAAGAATGTGTCATTTGTTATTAAGCTAGTGTTTGATAAAAAAAATAGATATTTTTTATTTTATTTGATTTTCATTAGGATTTTAAAAATATATATATATTCATGATCGAGTGCCTACTAAGTAATTACACATTCTTCATAGTCTTGTATGTGATTAGAGTTGTCACACCGGCCAAAGAAACAAAAGAAAAAATAATCGTGACTATAACTTTTTATTAAAAAAATGTGGAAGCAAACATAAATTTGAATAAACAATGTTTTTTTGGTATAATTTCACTTAAAATAAAGAGAAAGAACACATGAAATGAATAAAAAAAATTGGACATCACCTTAAAAGTTGAAACTTTCTTCTCAAAATGCCCAATCAAAGTGTAATATAATGAAGTAGTTTCTCTAGAGGTATGTATGTATGTATGTGTGTATGAATGTGTGCGCTTGTATATATATATATAAATTCACTGGAAAAAAAAAAAAAGATTAAGAGTGCACACATAAAATGAACAACAAAAAGATACACATCCCACCTGAATTTCTCAATAATTATTCTAATAATCGATAATGTTTTTTTTCTAAATAAGATGCTTAAAGAGATATATAAAGTAACTTCAATTAATACTGTATTGAATATATTTCTTAAATATGGATAGAGTTTTCCAGGCTCGTTCAGACATCATTATTATAAAATAAATAAAATAGTGTTCTAGGTTTCAACACTTCAAAATAAATAAAGGAGTGTTCAATATATATTCTTTGAAAAAGTTTAAATTCGCTAACCACAACAGTAAGTAACATCTTCTATTTCATTAAAAGACTAGATTAAGAAAAATCTTGACAATTTACTCAAAATATTGTTCATTTCCTTCATCTAATGTGTGGTGCTACAATTATGGATTTTGAACCCTTATATGATCGGTTCACATCACAAATTTCTTATGCCATAAATAATGCGGCCAATTCGCTAAATCTCTTAGTAGGTCATAGTGTTCCTTATCATAGTCAGAATATTACAACGTTGATCATCTGTACTTATCATTAAAGTAATCTTGGGGTTCGCTTCTTGCATCAACAACGCACTAATTCTTACTCAACTAGCATCACACTCAAAATCAACCCATGGCCGGACATACAGACTGTAGGTAAGACAACGGGCTGTTGTCAGAGTCTGTGGATCGTGACCCTCAACAGCCCCTCACTTAAGCCAAACGACAACTGACATGGACAGACCGTAGGTCAGTCAACAGTCCATTGGTCTGGTCCGTCGATGGCCCCGATAGATTTTAAGTTAGGGGTCTTTTTAGTCTTTACCCTATCGTTGAACACCTAAACTACGTCGTTTAACCCCCAAACAACTTTGTTTTGGTCAGTCTTAGCGTTGAAACTTATTAAGACTTTATCCTAAGCGACTCATTCACCTAATTTAATCAACCCAAGCAAAAGAAGAGAGAAAGCATCGACTAAACCCTTTCCAAGAACGCAATAAATTTCCCTCAGTTCCAACCCCTGAATCGAAAGATTTCTCTGTTTAATTTGTCACAAGGTATGTGGGATTTCACTAGTTGATTCCTTTCACTCGTTAGATCCTTAGAATATAGTCAGGTTCTTGATTCCCTTTATATTATTTAGACTTAGGGTTTCTAGAAATTCAGATTATTGTTGTGATTTAGTTGTTAGAGTAATCCTAATCAGAATAATACATTTTCTTAACTATGTTGCTTAATTCTTGCACGAAATTCAGAACCCTAGTTATGTAGATTCGTTTAGTTCATGAAATACACTTTCTAGGTAAGTTTATAAAGATACACACGCATCACTTTTCAAATGTTTCATTATCAATACTTAATGTGGAATTTTCAGTTAACATATTAGAATATTGAGCTATCCAGTTTATTTCAGTTGTGTTGTATTGTACACATGCTAGTTGGGAGTAGGCTTAATACCGAGTTGGACTAGAGCTAGTCACCCTCATAGTCCCAGCACTATGTGCCACAGTAGGTTAAGTCCCCCCTATGGGAATCATATTTAGTGATCACGCCAGTCATGATTTTATAACCCTGGAAAGGTATATTGTGTTGTCTCGATGAAGCGTATACATCAGACTCCATGTTTAGCTCACGTGGTTTTATGTCGGTTAATAGTAGCTCCCACAGTTAGATTCTAGTGCATTGACTAGGTTACCAGTTATATTTCAGTATTCAGTTTCAATATATTATGAACTTGGTCATTGGATTAAGTTTAGTTCATATTCAACATATTCTTCATGTTCATCTTATATCATTGATTAGTATGCTTTATTCAGTTATGTATATATTGTTTAGCTTTATCCTATCATGCATGCTCAGTTTTAGCTTGGGGTCACTCGTGATCCTAGTTCTAGTGTTTACGTCTAGGGGGTATCCTCGAGGCATGACAAACATGGTATCAGAGCATTAGGTTTAAGAGTCCTAGGATGCCTGAAAATCCATATTAAGTAGAGTCTTTTTCATGAGTGTCAAGAGCGCCACAGCTATAAGAGGGAGTCTACGAAGTGTTTTAGGAAAAACTTCACCTTCTTGTTATTCTTATCGTGCCTGGGTAAGATCCCATTTCTAACTCGATGTTATGTGTTTCGGATCATGCCTCCTTGTAGAGCTTACGCAAGGAATGCTAATGAACACCATGCTGACGCGGTTCCTTCAGTCTAAGATCATGAGGGTTCGAATAAAGAGTTTCAGAATGCCATTCAACTTTTGGCTAAGAGTTTAGCCAACCAAAACAACCAACAAGTTCCGGTTCCTGCAAATGCTAGTGGTGGATCAGTGGTAGCTAGGGTTTGTGATTTTGTTAGAATGAACCCGCCTGAGCTTCTAGGGTCACAAGTTGGTGAAGACCTCCAACATTTTATTGATGAGGTCAAAAAGCTCCAGTGATTCAAATAACTAGAAGTGATAGGGTGAAGTTGGCATCATACCAGTTGAAGGATGTAGCTCACATTTGGTTCACTTAATAGAAGGAAAATATGGGTCAAAATGCAGCTCCTGTGACTTAGGAGTGTTTTACCGGAGCTTTTCTAGACAGCTTTTCTCCAAGAGGGTTGAGAGAGTCTAAAGAATAGTTGTTCATGAATTTGAGGAAAGGTTCTACGTCAGTCTAAGAGTACAGACTTAAGTTCACCCAGCTCTTTAGGTATGCTCCACATATGAGTAAGTTCCTATTTGGGGTATCTGACTTGGTAAAGATAGAGTGCACAAAGGCTATGTTGTTGGAGGATATAAGTGTCTCTAGGCTTCTGCATCATGCTCAGCAGGTTGAGGGGGATACGATTAGCGATCATGCTACAGACAAAAAAAAGGCTAGGACATGCTACTATGATTACTCTCACCATAAATCGGGTGGTGGAAATCATTTGCGGCTTCAGCTCCAGCACCTTCATCAGCTAGTGCCCCATCCCCCAGGTTTCGATAGGATCAGAAAGGTAAGGCATCAAGCTCTAAGTCTCAGGGGAGTGCTTCAGGTACCAGAACTTACCCAACATATCCAAAGTGTGGTATGAACCATCCGGGCGATTTTCTTGCTGGAAAGGATGGATGTTTTGGGTGTGGTAAGTCTGATCATAGGTTGAGAAATTGCCCTTCTTATAAATAGCGAAAAAGAGGTAACAATAGAAGGGCTCAGTCTACAGCTCCAGCAGCACCAGCAACTCACCTAACTCAGCAAAGTGCTTTTTGTGGTACATCTGGTGGTCAGCGCCAGAACAAGTTGTATGCTCTCCAGGCTCGCCAGGACCAAGAAGATTCTCCTGATGTGGTCACTGGTACATTACGAGTCTTTCACTTAGATCTTTATGCTCTGTTAGATCCAGGGGTTACTCTTTTCTTTGTAACTCCTTATATAGCAATGAACTTCGGTGTCAGTCCAGAAACTATTTCAAAACCCTTCTCAGTCTCTACTCCATTTGGTGACCCAGTCATAGCTAGACATGCATACATAAATTGCCTTGTCACAATCTCTCAGAAAGTCACCTCAATATATCTTGTAGTGTTAGAAATGGTTGACTTTGATATCATTTTCGACATGGATTGGTTACATTCCTTCTATGCCTCAGTCGATTGTAGGAGTAGGATCGTTCGCTTTCAGTTTCCTAGCGAACCAGTCTTACAGTGGAAGAGTAGTAGCTCAGTGCCTTTGGGTCGATTCATTTCTTACCTTAAGGCTGGAAATATGATCTCTAAAGGGTATTTGCATCATCTAGTTCTAGTTAAGGATGCCAGCTCCGAAACTCCAACTCTTGAGTCAGTTCCAGTAGTAAATGATTTGCCAGAAGTGTTTTTAGAAGATCTTCCCGGAGTTCCTCTCGAAAGGGAAATCGACTTCAGAATTGATCTCCTTCCAGATACCCTACCTATTTTTGTTCCTCCTTACAGAATGGCTCCAGCCGAGCTTAAGGAATTGAAAAAGCAGTTGAAAGACCTTCTAGATAAGGGCTTCATCAGACCAAGTATTTCCCCATGGGGTGCACTAGTGTTGTTCGTGAAAAAAAAGATGGTTCTCTTAGGATGTGCATTGACTATCGACAACTGAAAAAAGTCATAATAGAGAATAAGTACCCTATCCCCAGGATTGATGACTTGTTTGACCAACTTCAGGGTGCTAGTCATTTTTCAAAAATAGATCTCAGATCCGGTTATCATCACCTCAGAGTCAGAGATAGTGACATCCCAAAAATAGAATGTACAACTCGGTATGGTCATTATGAATTTGTATTTATGTCATTTGGACTAACCAATGCTCTACAACTTTCATGGAATCGATTAACTAGGTGTTCAAGCAGTATTTGGACTTTTTCGTTATCATCTTTATTATGATATCCTCATTTACTCTAGGAATGAGGAAGAACATGCGACTCATTTGAGGGTTGTTCTACAAACTCTCAAAGATCGCCAGTTATTCACTTCGTTTAGTAAATGTGAGTTATGGTTACAACTTGTTGCTTTCCTTGGGCATATAGTTTCTAACGAAGGGATCCGAGTGGATTTCTAGAAAATAGAGGTAGTGAAGCAATGGCCTAGACCCACCTCTCCTAAAGATATCAGAAGTTTCTTAGGTTTAGTTGGTTATTACAGAAGGTTCGGTGAAGGATTTTCATTCATAGCTTCTCCATTTACTAAGTTGACTTAGAAAAAGGTTAAGTTTCAGTGGTTACATGAGTGTGAGAAGAACTTCTAATAACTGAAAACTAGGTTGACTACATCTCTTATTTTTACTGTACCAGAAGGTTCAGACGATTATGTTATCTGTTGTGATCAATCTAGACTTGGCCTAGGTTGTGTGGTGATGCAGCGAGATAAGGTTATAGCTTATGCTTCTAGACAGCTTAAGGTACATGAGAAGAACTATCTGACTCATGACCTCGAACTTGCAGCCGTAGTATTTTCACTAAAGATTTAGAGACATAACTTGTATGGTGTTCACAGACCATAAAAGCCTTCAGTGTGTGATCACCTAGAAAGAGTTGAATCTTCGCCAGAGGAGATGGTTTGAGTTCCTCAAATACTATGATATAAATGTCCTTTACCATCGTCATAAGGCCAATGAAGTAGCTAATGCTCTTGGCAGACTAGAATGGGTAATGTAGTGCATATTGAGGGGGAAAGGAAGGAATTAGCAAAGTATGTTCATTGGCTTGTTTTCTTTGGAGTTTGCCTTATGAACAAATCAGGTGATGATGTGATATTCAGAATGGGTCAGAATCTTCATTGGTAGCGAGGGTTAAGGAAAAATATGACTGTGATCCTATATTGCTTCAATTGAAGGGTGCAGTTCATCAGCAACAAGTTGAGGTTTTCTCCCAAGGGGGAGATAGTGTACTTCGCTACCAGGGTCGGTTATTTGTTCCTAAGGTGGGCTAGTTGAGTCAGAAGATCCTTACAGAAGCACATAACTCCAGGTATTCTATTCATCCATGTGTCACTAAAATGTAGTGTTATCTGCATGATGTCTTTTGGTGGAATTTCATGAAAAGGGATATAACATATTTTGTCATCCTAATCTCATCTACTGAAAAAGGGGTCGGGCGTAGCACGTTCTTTTTTGGGACACATAGGCTATTACAGACGCATCAAAAAAGACTTTTCAAAACACGGAATCCCAGAATGGAATCATTGCAGAAGAAAGGTATAAGGCTTGGGAGGAGGTATGACTCAAGAGATTAACATTCCTACATGGAAGTGGGAAGTGAGAAACATGGACTTCATTATAGATTTACCTCGTACTCATAGATAGCATGACTCCATTTGGATGATAGTAGACAGAGTTACTAAATCTGCTCACTTTTTTGTTGTTAAGACTACAAATTTGGCCGAGAACTATGCCAAGCTTTACATTAATGAGATAGTCAGGTTGCATGGGGTACCTTTGTCTATCATCTCAGATAGAGGTTTTATAGTTTACCTTTCATTTTTTGATGTCATTTCAGAAAGGTCTAGGTACTTAGTTAACCTCAGCACAACATTTCATCCACAGATGGATGGTCAGGCAGAGTGTACCATTCAGACCTTCGAGGACATGTTAAGAGCTTGCATGATTGACTCCTAAGCAGTTGGGATGATCACCTTTCTCTTATAGAGTTGGCCTACAATAATAGCTACCATTCTAGCATTCAGATGGCCCCTTATGAGGCATTGTATGGGCAAAGATGTATATCTCGAGTTGGTTGGTTTGAAGTTGGTGAATCAGCCTTCATAGGGCCATATTTAATGGATGATGCTATGGAAAACGTTCAGCTCAATAGAGATAAACTTAAGACAACTTAGAGTTGCTAGAAGTCCTATGTAGACGTAAGGATAATGGACTTGGAGTTCCGAATTGATGATTGGGTTTTCCTGAAAGTGTCACCTATGAAGGGGGTGATGAGATATGGAAAGAAAGGGATGTTTATTCCTAGAGATGTAGGCCCTTACAGGATCTTGAAAAGAATTGGAAATGTGGCTTATGAGTTAGAGTTTCCAGAAGAACTAGTACTGGTGCATCTGGTCTTTCACATTTCTTTGTTGAAGAAGTATGTGGGTCATCCAATATCCATAGTACCATTGGAAAGTATGGCTGTGAAGGATAGTCTTGCTTATGAAGATGTGCCAGTTGAAATTCTTGATCGTCAAGTTCGAAGGTTGAGAAATAAAGAGGTCGCTTCAGTTAAAGTTTTGTGGAGGAGTCGGTCCATGGAGGGAGGTACTTAGAAACAGCCATGAAAGCTCGGTATCCTCATCTCTTTCCTTCCAATTCCATTCTAGCTTGAGGTATTAGTTCCTCTCTAGTCTTTGAGTTACTCTTACATAAATGCAGTCTTAGTATCATGTTCGTTCAGTTATACTTGCATTTCTAGCATATTTGTATGTTCTTGGAACTTAGTTCAGCCATATTTTAGTTTCCAGTACTATGTGGTAGGGGTTGTAGCTCTTTCCCTCCATATTAATCTAGATTAGTATTTATTCGAGGATGAATGTTCCTAAGGAGGAGATAATGTAACACACCATATGCTAAGAAGACCAAAGTGCAGAATTCCATAAGTTACAGGTTCAACCAACGGGGCCACCTATTGATCGTAGGTTTACCCATGGATTGTACGTGGAACCGTGGTTGGCCACCTACACCCACTCCCTAGATAGCCCAGAAAATTAAGCTAAGGGTCGACCCACGGTCGGACCTACGGGCTGTAGGTTAGACCATGGGCCGTGGATTTTGACCCTCATTAGCCCCTTACTGAATCCAATTGATGACTTACCATGATGGAACGTATGTCAGTGGACGATCCGTCAGTCAGGCTCATTGATGGCCACAACATATATTCAGTCAGGGGCCTTTTTGGTCTTTCCCCTATGCGTTTGACACATAAACTATGTCGTTTAACCAACCAAACTACGTCGTTTTGGTCAGTCTTAGCCTATAAACTTAATAAGACTTTACCTTAAGCGACTCCAAGCAAAAGAAAAGTGAAAGCATCAACCAAACCCTCTCCAAGAACGTAACAAGTTTCTTCAGTTCCTCCCCCGAAATCAAAAGATTTCTCCGTGGAAATCGTCACTAGGTATGTGGGATTTCACTAGTAGGTTCCTCTCACCCAGTAGATTCCTAGAATTTAGTTAGATTCTTCATTCTCTTAATATTTTTTAGACTTAGGGTTTCTAGAACTTCATATTGTTGAAGTGATTTTGCTGTTAGAGTAATCCTAATCAGAGTATTACGATTTCATAACTATGTTGCTTAATTCTTACATGAAATTCAGAACCCTAGTTGTGTAGATTCGTTTAGTTCTGGAATTACACTTGCTAGGTTAGTTTATACAGATATACATGCATCAGTTTGCAAATGTTTGATTATCAGTAATTAGTGTGGTATTTTAAGTTAGTATGTCTGAATCGTGAGCTATCCAGTTTATTTCAGTTGTGTTCTATTGTACACATTATACTTGGGAGTAGGCTTAATACCGACTTGAAATAGGGTCAGTCTCCCTCATAGTCCCAGAATTATGTGCCCTCATAGGTTAAGTCCCCTCTGTGGGCATCATATTTAGTGATCACGCAAGTCATGCCTTTTTACCCCGGGCAAGGTATATTAGGTCCTCTCGATGGGGTGTATACATCGGACTCAACAATTAGCTAACATGGTTTTATGTCAGTTAATAATAGATCCCATGGTCAAATTCTAGTGCATTGTCCAGGTTACCAGTTATATTTCAGTATTCAATTTCAGTATGTTATGAGCTTGGTCATTGCATTCAGCTTAGTTCATATTCAATATGCTCTTCATGTTCATCTTATATCATTGATCAGTATGCATTATTCAGTTATGTATATATTGTTCAGTTTTATCCTATCTTGCATGCTCAATACCTTTCAAGTATTGACGCATGATCTGCGCTACATCTTCTCGTGATGTAGGTTCAGGTCCTGAGTATTTAGATGGCGTGTTGGTCGGTACCGGATCCGTATTCAGCATTATCAGTGGTCAGTCCTCATTCTTGGAGGACGATAAACATGTTTTCTTTTACTTCCAATCTTTCAGTTTCAGTTTTGCTAGAGTTAACTGAAGGCATGTCCCTGCATATCTAGTCAGATAGGCGCTTATTGTAGACATAGTTAATTCAGTTTTAGCTTTTAGTTTGATCTTTCAGTTGTTATTAAACTCACAGTTTATATATTCAAATAGTATTGGGTATTCCCCAATTCAGTATATATTATAATTTTAAGTTTGCACACAGTATTTCTCATTTCAATTATCTTAGTGTGTTATGATATGTGAACTCAGGGCTAGCGTGGGGTCACTCGTGATCCTAGGTCCCATGTTTACGTCCGGGGGGTAGCCTCGGGGAGTGACAAGGCTAGACCAATAGGAGCGGGTCCTATTGAATGAGAAATGTTCAAATCCACTTTTCTTGATAAATTATTTCCCCTTGAGATGTGGGAAGCCAAGGTGGTAGAGTTCTTACCCTTCCTCAATTAACCATGAGTGTACGGGAATATGCTCTAAAGTTCACTCAATTGTCCAAATATGCTCGAACAATGGTTGCGGATTCAAGAGCTACAATGAGTAAGTTTGTATCGGGTGTGTCCGAAGTGGTGGTTAAGGAGTGCTGTACCGCCATGCTCATTGGTGACATGGATATCTCTTGTTTCATGATGGATGCACAACAAATCGAAGAGGAGAAACTCAAAGAGAAGTCTAGATAGGTAAAAAGGTCCACGACCGATGAAGGTAATTTCTCTCAAGCTAGATCCGATGGACATGGTCGTCCTATATTTCATCAACGGTTTTCCAGTCAAGGTTCCTCTAATGATTGATTAATGCTTCAAACACACCTCATCTAATTCTAGGTGTAAACGATCGTTAAGCAGTACAAAACCCAATAAATGAGTTGGGGTCGAACCCACAGAGAGCGATACGTGGTCAAATTCAAGTAGGAAGTATAAATGTTAACCAATTAGCTATAGGAATAGAGATTATCAAAAAAAGACATTTTAAAAAGTCAATAGGGGTTACACGAATGTCAGATGGGGGGATTTTGGTTGCAATTATAAACTACAATGCAATTACACAAAACCAAAATAACAATACGGAGATGAATTCTCGGGATATCATCGATTACAGGCAAATTTCACCATATGGGTAATTGTATCTACTAATACATAGATAAATATCAGTTAGTAGGCTAGACTAGGAGTGAAATAGCTTTCTCTCGAAAAACTATTCTGATTCAAGGGATTTCTTTCGAACATCAACAAGTATAGTAATTAAGAATAACCAATACCTTAATTGATCCACTCTCTTGAGCTAGATGGGTAGGATTGTGTTTAGGCTTCACTCTCTGGAGTTGAACCCAGATCAACCCAATACATACAAACCATTAATCAATAGCCTTGGTTCTAAAACCTCTCTCGCGAGCAAGCTAAGAACAAAAAATTAGAACTGCATTTGAAACTACAATTCATAAATTAAACCTCAGTTAATGATTAAACCTGCTACAATACAACATTTAAACCGATAATTAACAATACCCATAAGCTTAATCAACCAATAATCACATGATCACACCCCAGAATTGGGGTTTTAGCCAAACATCATAAAAAGTTAAAACAGCTACCAAATCGATTAGCCATCAATAGGATAAGAGTATTTGATCCTTTACAGTGTTCCGAATTGAAGAAAATTAGTAACCCAATTGCAAAATCTCTGAATTTTGTCTTAAAAAGTCTTCAAGTCTACTAGGAAACTCTTAAATTCAAGAGAAAATTATTCTCAATGGTAGCAAGCTTTTAAATTAATAGTTTAAAATTCTATTTATAGACGCCATAAATTGGCTACGAAGGGCCATGAGGTGCGGTAATTCGGATTCGCCAAGTGGTTCAGCTAACCGCCCTTTGCTCTCTTCTATCGCTTTTTTGCATTGACTCTTAACATCCTTAAGTCTTGTAACTGCCCCTTTCCTGTCACCGACTTGGTTTCTTCCCGCATGGTTGGCACCCTAAAACTTTTGGCGGACTGAAGAGCCACTCGACGACTCACCGAGTGGTCTTAGAAATCACCAGGCTCGCCTTTCTCAACTTCTTTGGCTTATTTTGTTCCTTTTTGCATGTTGGTATCCTTGGTTTGCTCTGTAATCCAAATACCTTAAAATTAAAGCTTTAACATCAGTGTATAACATAAATTAGGCATTTGAGGACACTAAAACTATCAAAACAATGACCCAAATGAGTCCAAATCTCGGACTCATCAACACCGCGAACTTAAGCTTTTCCCTGTCCTCAAGTAAGACTCAAGATCAGCCTTTAAAAATGGATGTCTCAAATAGTGCTACATTAGACTCAACTTAAATGCACACAACAAGGTTCAAATTACTCAAACAAGGATCAGTTGTGCACTTAAAGATTCAAATTGTGACTCATCATTATCAAAGATGCTCAAGTTCACAATACTTGCTTCAAATGCAAGTTGTAGCTCAACAAAGGTACTCAAATGCCCTCACAACAAAGATGATTCCATATTCACACAAAAGTCTTTAGGAATTTAGAGTTCTGGAATCACATACAACTCTCACACTCACAAAGATGAACACATGCATGACTTCACCCATAGGTTTGACCTTATTTTTCAATAAACATTCGTTTCAGCTCACTCAACATCACAAATGTGTTTTCAAGGCTAGTAACGGGGCTGAGTGTAAAGGTATGGTCATTTAGGATTAGTGGCTTCTACTCTCATGAAGTATGGTTTGAAAATCATTTTCCTCCTTTTCTTTAACATTTTAAACACGCTCAAAATCCACCCCATTATTCAACTTTATATGAACTACAAGACAGCCCATTTCTTTTGCAATTTCCACTAATTTATTTCACAATTTTTTCAATCTTTCTCTTTTCTTTCTTCTTTTTCATTTCCTTTTCTCCTTTCTCTCTTTTTTTTTACCTGAAGGGGTTCCATGTTTTAACAACCATCACTCAAAGGGGGATTTCTCACACTTCTTGATTTTCCTTCTCTTTTCACCACACCCCAAACTTAGGACTTTGGCCTAAGTTGGCTATTTAAACAAACCGTACCTCATGAAAGTCATAGGTGAATGGATAAAGAGAGGTCATAGTTTCTCATGTGTTTTCCAAGATAAAGGGTAAGTCTCAAAAGGGGTCAATCATGGTTCAGGCATCTCACAAGGTTGGCCACAAAAGAGGTATTTTGTCAAATTGTTTCTCTCTTCAATATTGTTGCCTAAGATCATTTCAAGTGCTTGCATTACTCAATCTACCGGAAAAACGGGGAAAATTATAGGTGTCATCCAACACAATGTTCAAAGTAATCTCATCACACAAGGCATTGGTACCAATATCAAACAAGACTCCACGATTTCTAGCCAGCGTGCAATGCTCATCACAGGACACTAATTCGACAACCGGCTAGTCATAATGAGATGCAAAAAGGTCACACATTGTCTATGCAACTTTGTCTGTCTCATTGTAACAGCACATTCATTTCGTTCAATTAAGAGAACTATTCGAGTCATCGATATTGATCACAACCAACACTCAAATTCGCACAAGAACATCCACAATCACAAACAACAGAGGTGGAAAAATTTTAAAGTTAGGTTCAAAACCATTTTCATTCAAAGAAATGGGCCACAAGCTAAAACATCCATAAGATAAATATCAAGAAATATATATACAAACAAAATAAGCCCAATATTCACAAAAGATATCAAAATCACAAGAGGTAGGTATGGAAATACGTCACCCGACCTAACAAAAAGAGAAGTTGTCCTCAAATTCAACTTAAACATAAGTAAAGTATCACAAACATACAGAGAAGAAGGGGAAAAATCATCTTATTAGGCTAAACTTGGGTGAAGTCTGAATCTCAGGCACTCCATCTGTCAGGGCCTTATTGCCCGAGGTAACACTCTGAAGTTGGGCATCAGTGTCAGGTGTCACATCAACTGTAGCTACACTGGAGCATGCCATAGTGGTATCTCTCAAGGAGGTCTGAACAATAGAATGTACCATAGCCTCGTCTAAATCAGTAAGGCCCTCTAACATAGTCTCCTCTTGAACACCAACCTCCTCCTCATCAGTCTCAGCCTCGGACTCTGCAACCACATTATCAACTCTAACCTCATCTCTGGTGGTAATCGGAAGCACATTAGATTGAGCTAGAATATCGGTGTCCAGGTCATCAAGGATCTCTACGGTCCCAAAAATCAGAGACATATCAGTGGACTTCAGTTGGTCCACATCTTTCCTCAACTCTGCAATCGCAGCCTTTAAAGCCTTCACCTCATGAGTGGCTCCTAAACTCTCTCACACATCTCGATCCTCACTGTGAGGGCATCAATTAAATCCTTGAGAGATGTCAATTCAGCAGTGAGATCTCTCTCAATCATATCCAGAACTATGGCCTCTAGATGGGAGGCACGCATATCAACAGAATGGGCTAGGTGCCCCATCCTTAGAAACATGGCCTGTGTGAGTGGGGGTATGGATGCAGTAGTACCAGCAATAGATCTAGGATGTGGTGGAGGAAAAGAACAACTCGTAGCCTCAGAAGGAGCAGAACTAGAAGTTCTTGAATGCCCAGTGGCTGAAGTAGGCAATACTACCTCTGCAAGAAATGCATCAATATCAACCACCGAAAATGTGTCCACTGGGGCTGCCCTCATCCTCTCAGCCTCATCCTTCTGGTACTCGGCCTCAATACGCCAAAGGTTAGTACACAATGTGAGAGTCACATCCACATCCGCCTTCTTATCTAGCAGAACATGGGCCTATCTGTATTACTCAATGATCAACATCGGAAAGAGGAGAGATGTCTGGCACTGCCTTGCCCCCATGGCCATCTCCTACCCAATGATCATACCTAAATTGAGGCATATCCTAGGAATAATAGATCCAAGACAGGCTGCCTTTGTGTTTCAGAGGATAAAATCATTCTGGGATGGCATGATTGTACTACTAATAAACCCAAACAAATACCTTTTTTCCACATTAAGCTCTTTCTTCTCAATTGGCACTCCGCCTTCATGCCATCTAGAGGTACTGCCAGAAAGAAGAGGAGCCAACCAGATTTTCAATTCCTCCAATGTCATTGTCTGGATCATACTCTGGTAGTCATCTGCTGAGTTACAAGTTCATCCCAAGTTGACGTTTATATCATCACTATCGCATTTCGCTTTCTTCCCCCGGACAATCACAGAATCCACTTGTTTGAAGATACTGGCCTTCCTCTTCCCTTGTGGAACCAAGTCTCCAAAGGCCGAGTAGAACTCCCAGACCGAATTAGGAATGTAGGGAACCCGTGGTTTAGTGAAGATCTACAATTTGTGGGACTTGAGAGTTCTCCATATCTCCAGTTACCTATCCACTACACAATCTGTGGAAAACCTCTTCTCCTCAAGAGTAGTCCTTAGTCTCTCAAACTTTAGTCTGTTGAGAGACTTGGGAGGAGGACCATGTACATGTGGTTCTGGGACCACAGTCTGATCTGAAGTTGGGGGAAGAGGAGGAGTCTGAGTCACCCTGATCCTAGACGGATTATGCATCCCCTTGGAGTGAATTTCTGCTCTCTGGGCTTGTAGAACCTAGTCATCCTCAGGATCAGGGATGGAAGTATGAGAATCATGGGGTCTCCCTCATTTGCTGATGAGGTGAGGTGAGTCTCGTAGACTCCCTCACTATTGGAGCTGATCTCCGGTCACTCTACCATGTGTGCTTTACCCTTTCCTCTGCCTTTTCCTCCATTTGTAGAGAGCTTAGATGTTTTTGCCTTGGATACAACTGCATCCTCATTTATGATTACTCCTATTGCACCGCTTGCGGGGTGTCATGTCTTTTCCTGACACTTTGGGCCGACCTATTTCTGCAAAACACCTAGAAACATGTTAGAAATAATTCAAGAAAACTGCAAAAGTTGAAGTGCAGAAAGACTCGCCGAACTAGTCGGTAAGTCATCGAGGCACTTAGGTAAGCCAGATTAGGCTAGCCAAAATTACCAGATGCAAAATTTCTAAAAATCAAGACAGGTCAGCGATTTAGAGGGCCATTCTAAGAATTGCCGACATCGGCGAGCTAGGAGTAGCCCACTGAAAGTTACATTGTATGTTAAGGGTAACACTCGTAGTTTAGTAGGACAACTAGGGCTAAGTATGAGGGCAACGAGTCAAGACTAGAGGGAAAGAGCCAAGGAAAGAGGCAAGAGGCAAGGGCCAAGGGGAAGGGGCCAAGACTACCCAAGCTTCCCCAAGCACTGCCTCACCTTTACTACCACCACCACCACCAGTGGTGAGGACAATGGCTTGTGGTGGCTAAAGCAGTAGCTAGCCTTGAGGCTGCCCAAGATGTCTCAACATCACAACCCACTTCACGACCAATGGTGAAGACCCCGGCTCGTAGAGCCTGCCGTGAAATTTTTTTCCTTTTAAACTCACCATTCAAGAAATTATTTCCAAAACCCTAAAAGAATCTCAAAGTTCATCCTCTCAAATATTTCTGTCTCTATAAAGTTGAAGAAAAAGAAGAAGAGGGTTTAAGCTCAGTCGAGTCAAGTCTCCATTATTCCAAGCTTTGTAAGATTTGTAATCAAGGTATGATGACTTATTAATTCATGAATTCCTGTAATCCATGAAGACCCCATGTTTTCCCCAATTTAGAAGAAGAATTCCGTAAGTCAAAATAGGGTTTCTTCTAATGTTATGGGTTATGATCCAATAGAGTGGATTATGGTTGTTTATGAAGGAATTGCATATTTTAGTTTGATTTTACACGTACCCATACCTAACCCATGTCTAGAAAGATGAAATAGATGTAATTGGGTTTTATGCCATTAAAGGGTAAATTGAGGGTTTAGATGTAATCTTCTAGAATTGATGGAATTCATTGTAGATCCCTTGAGACTTAAGCATAGATACATGAATTGATTGAGATTAAGGTATGTATGATGAATTATGACTTGTAAGCTATGATGATTAGAATTGTCTTGAGACTATGGTATGTATAATGAATGATAACTAGTAGGGCTTTTAGACTAAAGCTAAAATGATGAATTATGATGACTAGGGCTTTGAGAGTAAGGCTTGAGATTGAAGCTTAAATGATGAATGTTGAATTTTAGATATGATTTTTGTGGAAGGAGTTACCCACATTGACCTATACTATGAATGTATGAGATTACGAATGTTCTTATAGAATCTATGTAAATGCTTTAGGAACACTTTGAGATTGAAGTGTCAAAGAATATGATATCGTTGTTGTGTTGATTGAAAGGCAATTCTCATGAACACATAATGAACATGATGTGAAAGATTTTTTCTCACATAGAGTGATGCTAGATTGAAAGGCTTTCTCACCTAATTGAATTAAAGGCTAAAGAGCCATCATAAATAGATCATGGATGGTGATAGTTTGTCACACATGGTCTAAAGAGTTAAGTTAATGATGTACCATGAATCGGTAGGCCAAGGGCCTCCTTTCATGAGTAACTAAAAGGACTATAAAATGACTTAAGGCTAAGGTGATTCCCCAAGACCTTCATATAAGAAGGATGTGATGTGAGTTCTCATATTCCTAAGTTAGTGAACAAGAGATGATAAACATGAGGTGATTACCCATGTCATGTAATGAGGAGTGTGAGGTGACTACCCTTAATCTATAACTCCTAAAGAAAGGCAATAGTTGATTACCCATTAGCATTTATTGTTGATCATGGAGGTTAAGACCTATATCATATCATGTTGATCATGGAGGCGAATACTTATGATCCTTGTAAAATAATGTAGAGGTGAATACATATATCATTTAATAGTGGGGCATGGAGGCGAATACCTATGATTCCCTAAAATGGTCATGGAGGTGAATACCTATGACTATGGCAAGAGGTGAGTACCTATTAGCGGTTATAATAGACATGGAGTAGTAACCACCCATTAGCCTTTATAATAGACATAGAGAGGTGAGTCCCCATGCCTTTAAAGTAAAGCAAGAGTAATGTGAAATATGTCAAGATGAATGACATGTTTGGATTGTTGCTAGAATGGCCTTCCATGAGGTGTTTGACAAGAGGTGAATCCCCATGTCTATAAAATGGTGAGTTAAAGATGAGAACGATTGATGATGAGTTTGAGTGATGGCATAAGGTTGCCTATATTGATGAGTAAGACTATTGAAATATTTTGTATGTCTTGGCAATGTATGCCTTGAGGTTACATTATGGAGTATTCCATTATGTTATGATGACTCATGTACATTGATTATGCTTATGATTTATTTTGTTATCTCTTATGGTATAGCATATGTCTTATGTTGACTAACACTTATCTTATGCTTAAGTTGATGATTTATTCTAGCCATGATATTTAGTACATGCTTGTACTAACGCATACTTTTGCCTACATTCTTTTCAAATGCAGGGTCTGGCGATATTGAGTTCCATCCTCGTGGCTAGGTTTATAGTAGAGCAAGAGGAGAAGTTTTGGTGAATCCTCATAGCATTCGAGGGCTTGACCACCATGTCCTTGTGTCTTTTATTTTATGTTGAAAACTATTGTATGGGCTGAGTCCCAAAGATCTTCACGTTTTAGATGGTTTGAGACAAGAGTAATAAACTTCAGCTTCATTTTATGAAACTTTGATGTTATGAAAAGTGTTTTAAATTTCCGCTCATTTCTATTATTTTATCTTATGATATGCTAAGGGTCTTGTATAAGGACTCTCGGGGTATTGTACGCCTTGTTACATCTAGTGGATACCCTTGGGTCGTGATAATAAATTAACATTTTGAAGAGAGAGAAGGTATCCAATCATTGAGAAACTCCTACCGAGAACAAAAAAAACATTGTTCTTGTTGAGTTTTTGGGACTTTCTAGTAGATTTCAGGAAAATTTCAAATTGGGTTTTGTAATTATAGATCCATTGAATCATTTCAAGAGATTGAAAACAAATACCCTGCCATGGAAAATGTAATAGGTATTTAATCATTACTCTTTATGATGAATTGCTAAAACCCCTATACTTGCGGGTGTGACTATGTGACTAATTGTCTAATTTAATTGATGGGTGTTAGTGATTATTAATTGTAATGTTATTTTGAAGTGGGTTTGATTTATAGCTGTTGTTAAATTGATATATTGGAATGCGTATTTCAATATCTTTAGTGTTTTATGCTTGTTTGAGAGAGAGGTGTAAAGATAAGGTTATAAATTAGCAGTTGTACTCTTTGGGTTGTTGTGGGTTCAGCTCGAGAGAGTGAACTCTTAGCTCAATACTACCTATCTAGCTCAAGAGAGTAGGTAAAGTGAGGTTTTGGGTTATTTATCGTGAGAAGCTTGTTGAGATTCGAGAGAACTCACTTGAATCGTAATAGTTTTTTGAGAAAAATATATTGCATCTAACATCTAGCCTACCTACTACGATTTAGAATCTGTTAGTAATTACTAAGCACCCATTTAGCGAATTGGTAGTTAGTCGGTCATACCCCTGAGTATCTCTTAATTACTTGTTTCTCCTTTTTTGTTTGTAATTGACTTAGTTTCTAATTTACAACCAATTCCCCCATTTGACATTCATGTCATCCCCATAATTTATTTAAGTGCTTTCGACAATTGTCATTCCTACAACTGATTAATTTGCATTTATAACTACATAATTGAATTCAAACTTGTTCTGCTTCCTTTGGGTTCGACCCAAACATACATGTTGGGTTTATACTTGATTACGATCACCCACATCTAGTATTGGATGAGGTGGGTTGAGAGTTAATCAAAATGGTGTCGTTGCTGGGGAGTGGTGTTGTTTAGAATTCTTCAATTGAAATTTTAATTGCAATTTCTTTGTGTTGTAGTTGAATCGACTTACTCTTGTTTTGTGAGTTGTGGTGATCAGGTAACTGGATAAGTGCAAATGAAAGCACCGTGAACCAACTTGATCACCAAAATAATTGTGGTGATCTCTTTCACCCCAATGAAGTTTTATTTGGGGGCGTAGATGCTATTCACCTACCTCTGGTTTAGGATCATACTTCATTTCATGTGATAGATGCAATGCTACAACTCCTGCAAGCTAAAGGCATATTTAGGGGGTTAGATCATGAGAACCCCATGAGCATATTCGGAACATTATTTAGATATGCAGTCCGTTCTCACTCAAGGATGTGTCACAAAAATCAATTCGGCTGTGGTTGTTTCCTTTTTCCTTAATGGGTGAAGCAACTAAATGATTAGTAGAGTGTCACGACCCAGGGGTACACCCTAGATGTAACATGTCACATAGAACCCCGAAAGGCACCATGTAAGCCACTTAGCATATCATAACTTAGAGCATTAGAACAATAAGAGTAAAACACATTTCAAGTCTTAAATATTTTTCATAAAAGCAAAGCGGAAGTCTAGACTTTTCTCAATATAGCCATCTATTACAATACTTGAATGAAATAGGGACATAGCCCATACAACATAGTTCGGAAAGGAAAATACAAGGAAAGAACTACAATGATAATATCCTTCGTAGAATCATGAGGACTTACCAACAAGCTTGGAGAATAAGCAAATCCAAGATTTAGCCACAATGATGATCACCTTCAGAACCGGACCCTACACTTGTGAAAAATGAAGTAAAAACATAGGTTACTACAAAAATGAACTAAGTATGATAGCCATTCATAAAAACGTTGAAAACATGCTTAAAGGGACATATCATTTGATTGCATTCAATTTGCTAAGTTAAACCATAATTTTGAAGATAGTGGAAAAACACAAGTCATAAGCATATGAGACCTCAAAATAAGACATAGGCTATAAGAATAAGAGATAACAATATAGTCATAGACATAATCAATGCAACCTAGTTTAACATAACATTACAGAAACACTTCATAAGTCACCTCAAGGCAAGCTTCTGCAATGCATGGATAAGACCCCAAAATCCCACCCATGCTAAGCAAGTCACTTAAGGTCCTCATGCATACTCATCCCTCTTTTTATCTCATCCTTAACTTATTTCTCACAGACAAGGGAACAGTCACCTCTAGTCACATATATCAAGGAAAGTAACTCATATCAACTATCACGCCCCGAGCAACCACCAGGACGCGGACACGAGACCTAGGATCACGAGTGACCCCAAGCTAACCCTACTGGCATATCATCAGCATACTTAAAGATTTACTGAAATAGAAAGTACTATGCGGAAGCTTTAAACATCATGTAAACTAAAAAAGATGGGGAATACCCATTAATATCTGAATAAAAGAACAATGAGTTTAATGACAACTGAAATATCAAACTCCAAAGCTAATACTAATTCTAATTATGTCTGAATTAAAGCCTCTAACTGACTAGAGATGATGGGATATGCCCCAGCTAGATCTAGAAAAAACTTAAACTAAAGACTAAAATTAGAAAGAAAATCATGTCAATCTTCCTCGAAGAATGAGGACTCACCACTAATGCTGCTGAACTGGAGATTGAGAACCGATCTATGCGTGATCTGGAAGCTGAGGACATCAACCTACATCATGAGACAATGTAGCATAGAGTATGCATCAGTACTTGAAAGGTACTGAGCATGCATGACAAAATAAAGGTGAACAATGTACATAACTGAACAAAGAATATAACTGAGCAATGATACAAGATGAACATTACACTATACTGAAAATACTGAGCATGAACTAACTGAATATAATGACCAAGTTTATACATGTTGAACTGTAAGTGATAACTTGGTCAATACACTACAATCAGACTATGGGAGTTACTATCAACCGACATAAAACCACATGAGCTAAATGTTAAGTCTGATGTATACGCCCCATCAAGAGGACCCATTATACCCTGCCAGAGGTATAGAGGCATGAGTGGAGTGATCTCTAAGATGTAATGCCCACAAAGGGGACTTATAAATCTACGAGGGAACGCAGAACTGGGACTATTCTAGTACGCTGAACCCTAGTACACTCGATCTAAGCCGACTCTCAATTAGAATGTATATAAGCACTATTATGACTGAAATACTAAAGTACAGGATAGCTCATTTATTGACATGCAAATTGTGAGAATGTAACAATTATAACTACTAGTGTAACATTCATAAACTGAAGCATGAATATTCGTTTGGACTGACCTAGCATGTCTAATTATTAAACTAAACGAATCTACACAACTAGCGTTCTAAATATCATCAGAGAAACTAAGCAACAATTTGATAATCTAATTTGGATCATTCTAACAATTGGAATTCAACAATTTCTAGTATTCAAGAAATCCTAGGTCTAGATAATATTAAGGAAATCAATATTCGGACTGAAATCTTGGGATCTAATGGGAGAAAGGAACCGACTAGTGAAATCCCACATACCTAGAGACAAATTCCATAGAGAAATCTTTTGAATTCGGGGATGGAACTGACGAGAACTCGTTGCGTTCTTGAACTAGGGCTGCTTGACTTATTTCTCCTCTTTTGTTCTGATTTTTGGTTGATTTTGGTGAATGATTGATTAGGTTAGGTTCTAATTTAGTTTCTAGGCTAAAACTGACAAAAACCACATTTTATCCTTCTTCCCACCAGATGTGGGAGGTTTGGTAGCTTTGCCTTTGGATGCAGCTACCTCTACATTAGTGATGATCCTTTTTCCCTTCGTTCAGGGTGGCCAGTTTCCACCTACAACGTTAGGTTTGGACATGTCTTCAACTTCGAGACAAGGTTAGAAAAGCATTCTATAGATGCACAAAAAATTAGTTGCAGGCAAACTCACTCCGACGTCATTCGGCAATTACGAGTTAGTCATTAAAAGTTATAGTGCAAAGGGATATAAGAGAGCAGAGAAGGACGAGAAAGATGACTTTTGGTGAGTCGCTGAGTGCTTTCAGCGACCTCAGGCTTCTCGCCAAAAGTTACAGAATCAATCATGAAATAAGGCATGAAATAAAAGGCGAGATGGGGACGTTAGGCGAACCGCCGAGCTTGATCCAGCTCTCCAAACGGCCCAACATGCCTATTTTCAACCCAACTTCTTGAATTTAACCATATAACCCGCTAAAACAAAATCAAAACATGCACCAGTTAAATTAAGCTCAGACCCATAACACCCATCACCTCGAGATACTCGGACTTCTCCCAGTTTTGCCAAATTTTGCCATTTGACGGCTTTTTCCCTTAAGAATGGTGTTACCCACTCTATCATTGTGCAATTTACGCCATTTAGCACAAATACGGGCTACTAAGACTTCACACAACCAATCTTACCAACATGAAAGTACAACCCCACAAAATTTAACTCATTTTAAGGCTCAAATTTAAGGGCATTCGACGATCAAAATAATACGGGAAATATTATCAGATTATAATCGGTAATCAAACATTCTAATCCTATCAGAGAGGACCAACACACATCACTAAGATAAGATCATTGCAAATGAGTACAAATTTAATAAAAATAAACTCGGGGTTTTGAAAACCAACCTTTTATGCCGATTAAAGTACTTTAAAATGCTAGGCGGCAATGTAATTCAAAGTCCGAGCACCAATCAACAACCAAAATACTTATGGAATGCAAAGTCATTAAAAATACTAACTAGGTGTGAGTTTGGAAAGTTTGAAAGGGAGGGAAAATGAAGATTTTGAAACTTTGAAACCTTTAGCCGTTAATACACCATCTAGTTCTTCGCCCATTCGGTGACGTTAGTTGCGCTCGCAGACCCACTCGGCTACACGCCAACTATTCACTTATCTCACCGAGTTTTACAGGCCCTCCAGTTAATGTGAGGGTCCAAACGACGGACTCGGTAATAAATACCTGGGCTCGCCGAGTTTTAAAGACTCCATTTTGAAGATGTCTTGAGTCAAACGGTGGCTTAGATCGGGTGTGCCGACCTATTCGGCGATGCGCCGACTGGACCTTGTAGCTCGCCAACCTGCAAATTTCAAACACTTTCCACACTTTAACCTGCAAAATCAACACACCATTATTTCTAAAACAAAAATAAAGCAATAAAGAGTTTTGGATTGCTTCCCAAACAACGTCTTAGTTAACGTCGTGGCACAACGCAAGTTAACATTCAAACCTCATTCTCGGGGTTAACCATAGTATCACTAGG
This sequence comes from Solanum acaule, assembly GCA_036250505.1. Taxonomy (NCBI): domain Eukaryota; kingdom Viridiplantae; phylum Streptophyta; class Magnoliopsida; order Solanales; family Solanaceae; genus Solanum; species Solanum acaule. Next base: position 28,397 of record JAJOOR010023776.1, read on the forward strand.
TAACCCCTCTTTATTTTGTGAGTAGAGAGCTGACAACACTTGGCCTATTTGGGCGTCTTGTAGATGAATAATCATGGAATGGGTGGTCGTCATCTGATTCAGCATTTCAACATTCTCTTTTATCTCATTAAACACTCTATCTTGTTCCTCGATTTTGTGTAGAATGAGTGAGAGGACCTCTCCATTTTGTCCACCCTCGTGTTGCTTCATCTTTTTACACTTGTGAGGGGGGAGGTACTTGCTCTTCTTCTTAAACCTTGCTTCTAACTTCATTACCTTCTTGGACAGATCATCCAGCTGAATCAACAATGCAGCCCATTCATTTTCTGCTTCCTTGTTGGCTTTAACAATGCCATCAAGGAGTTGGGCTACCACTTCATAGGGTTGTTGTGTCAAACAACCTATACAGAGTTGATCAGCAATGCTTCTATTTTCGGGAAAAAGACACCCATAGAAACATTCCAGCAGCAATTTATCAGGCATCCCATGAGGTGGGCACTGTTGTAGTAGTGCCTTAAACCTAGGCCACATCTCATGGATGGTTTCACCCCTTACTTGTTTGAATGTTAGGAGGTTATCCCTAAGGTTAAATAATTTCAAATAGGGGTGATCCATTTGATACCCAGAATTACCATTCACACTCATATTTCCTGTTGCAATACACAAACAAGCAAAACAAACTAAAACTAAAAGTTAAGTAAGTATTACTATAACTAACAAGAACAAAATCCAACTTAGCTAAAGATTCTCAACTAACACCACTCCCCGGCAGCGGCGCCATTTTGTTGTTTGACATAATCCAAGACACAACTTCCAATTCAAGTGTCAACGATCACATGTAGTAATATAACCCAACCGAATGGGTTGGGGTCGAGTCCCAAGGGAGCGTTTAGTAATCGAGATTTAAATAGAAAAGTAAAATTATGTTCTAGTAAATCATAGCTATAAATATTTACGAGTAAAAGCATACTAAATCAAGAAGTGACACTAATTTGAATTATCAATGGGGGGTTCGTAATCAACTAATAAAATGAAAATAGTAAAAATATAATGATGCGAGATAGGGAGACGGGATTCTTGGGATGTGATATGAATATGGGACAAAATGAACAACTGGGAAAATGCTATTGATAGTAAATTGCTGAACATTTGTAACTATCCTAGACTTTAGTGGAGGTATGTTTTCTCTCGAACAACTTACCCCGAATCAACTCGATTTCTCTCGACAACCGAGTTGCAGCAATTAAGCATCGCCTTCGCCTTAGCCCATTCACTCTCTCGAGTTGAATGTGTGGGAAAAGGCCTAGGATTCACTCTGTCGAGCTGAATGTATGGGAAAAGGCCTAGGATTCACTCTCTCGAGCTGAACCCACGACGACCCAATAACCACATACTATCAATTTAGTAGTTTTAGTTTTAAAACCTCTCTCTCGAGCAGGCCAAAACCACTAAGCTGAAATCATATTTGCAACTACAATCTCATTAAGTTCAAACACAACTACAAAAGGAAATCAGATTTAAACAGCAAATAGACTAACAATGAGCAATACCCAACAATAAATTTAACCCATACTCATATAATCACACCCCAAAAATTGGGGTTTTAGCTATACATGATAAAGAGATAGAAATCGATACCAAAAAGTGTTTCCATCAAATGGTACTATAAAAAATGTCTTTAAACACGTCAAGGATGAAGACTCTTCAAGACCCACTTCCAATTTCTTGGAATTGTAAACCTTTAATTCTTCAAAGCTCAAGAACAATGTCTCCCAAAAACTCTAAGAAATCAAACTAAAAATATTCTAAAATCAGTAATAATTCGCTACAACTTGATACTAAGCAACATAATTAAATGGGTATTTATAGTTTTTGAAAATTGGTGCTGTGAAGGACTACTCGGCGCAGTTAGTTAGGATCATCGATGCACTTGGCGATCCGCCCTTTGGTCTGGTTCATCGCCTTTCACCTTTTGCCTTCAACATCTTCCCATTTAGAATCATTAGGCGATATGGTGTTGCTTCGCAAAACTATTCGGCGATGCGCCAACTGCTCCCTTTTATCGCAAACTTGATCTTTTTCTTTAGGGCTCAGCACACTAGAACATTAGGTGAGATTAAGGTCGTTCGACGGTTCTCCCAATGGCTTCGGTGATCCTCAGGCCTTCTTTTCTTTGTTCTTTCAGCTACCTTGTTCCATTTTGCTCCATAGTATCCATGCTTTGTCTCTAACTACAAATAACTGAAACTCAAGGATTTACATCAATTATTGAGATAAAATATGCATTTAACGACACTAAATTGATCAAAATAAATCCCTAAATGAGTACAAATTGTGGACTCCTCAGCCATGAAAGGGGAAATTGAGGGCTTAGATGTGATCTTCTAGGATTGATGAATTACATTATAGGCTGCTTGAGATAGAAGCACATAGACATGAATTTCTTAAGAGTAAAGCTTATATACATGAATTGATTAATATCAAGTAGGTATGATCAATTATGAATTGTAAGGCTTGAGAGTAGAGCTAACATGATGAGTTAAGACTAGTAAGGGTTTGAGAGGGAACCTATATGATGAATGTTGATAATAGATAGAATTGATGTGGAAGATTTACCCACATGACCTATATTAATTATGAATGTATGAGATTATGCATGTCTTATAGAATCTATGTAAATGTTTAAGAACACTTTGAGAGTAAAGTGTCAATGATTAAGCTATTGTTATTGTATTGATTTAAAGGACATTCTCATGAACACATAATGAACATGATGTGAAAGGCATTCTCACATAGAATGATTCTAGGTTGAAAGTTTTGCTCGCCTAAAATAAATCTAGGAGTAAAAGTGATCATGGATGATGATAGTTGTTCACGCATGGTCTAAAGAGTTAAAGTAATAAATAATGTACTTTGAATTGGTAGGCCACGGGCACCCTTTTATGAGTAATAAGCATGTATTAACTATGTTAGCTTGAATTAGTGATACGATATCCCTTCATGAATAACTTGACTTGGTAAGACAAGACCAAGCATTGTAGCTTGAGATAGTAGAACTCATGGATAGCCTTGGATTGAGAAATTGTACCCTTCCAATGTAGCTTAGACTAGCATAATAGAATATTTGCATGATCGCTTGACTTGGTTAGGCCATACCATTTCATGACAGCTTGGATTGAGCAATAGTACCCTTCCTTGAGTAGCTTGGACTGGCATGAGAGTATGCTTTCCATGATAGCCTTATGTAGCATAATGAGGTGCTTTTCCTTGATAGCCTTGAATTGGTAAATTGTAACAATTCATGAGTGATGATGTGTCTTGGACTAGTAGAGAGTTACTCTTCCATGACAATTAAGAATGACTAAATGGGGACAAGTCCCTAATCAAAGTAGCATGTTTATGATGAAACAATATTATTTCAAGGAAGTATTGTAAGTATGTTCTAATATGAGATTTACTTGCATGATGTTAGATTTTCTTGGATTGTTTCTATAGTTGCCTTCCTTGATATGTTTGACTAAAGGTGAACATTCCCTTGACTATGAGAAATAAGCTAAGGATGAGATCAAAAGATGATAAATATTAATGAGGGCCTAAAGTGGTTTTCTTAGCATGGGTAAGATTTTTGGGGTCTTATCCATGCATTGCACAATCATGCTTTGAGGTTACTTATGAAGTTTTTCACTTATATTATGTTGATCTAGATACATTGATTATGCCTATGACTATGTTGTTATCTCTTATGCTTATGTTTTATGCCTTATGTTGACTAATGCCTACATTATGCTAATGTTGATGATTTATGCTAGCCTTCACATTTAGCATATTCTTTCCTACATTCTTATCAAATGTAGGGTCCGGTGATATCGACTTCCATCCTCATGGCTAGGATCTTAGTAGAGCAAGTAAGTAATGAATTGGGGAGTCATTATAGCATCGAGGATTTGGGTACCTTTCTTTTATGTCTTTCTTTTATATTAGAACTTCTGTATGGGCTGCGTCCCAAGACTATTCAAGTGTTAGATGTTTTGAGACAAGTGTTCATGACTTCCGCTTTGTTTTATGATCTTTGATTGTATTGGAAAATGTTCTAAATTCCCGCACCATTTTTTATTACTTTATGTTATGATACGCTAGTGGCTTGTATGAGGACTATCAGGGTCTTATATGCCTTGTTACATCTAGGGGGTACCCCTTGGTCGTGACACTACAGTTAATATGATGGGTGTTATTATTGCAAGAATTCGACTTTGAAGTCAAGGATAGAAGAGGTTGTTAAAATCAGGTGGTCGATCACCTATCTAGGTTGGAGGGAAAAGAGAACGATGAGCTTGAGTTAGATATTAATTACGCATTCCCAGATGAGCAGGTATACATGGACACTCTTATCCAGACCTCTTGGTATGTTGATTTTGCTAACTATGTGGTATTTGGGCTAATTCCAGAAGACCTGAACTTCTATCAACAAAAACGTTTCTTGTTTGATGTCAAAAGATAGTTTCTAGGATGAACCATATCTATTCAAAGAATGTGCAGACCATATTATTTGGCAATGTGTGCCGGAAAAGAAAATCAAATTTTAAATTGTTGTCATGCGTTGCCGGTTGGTGGTCATCAATGTGGTGTGCGAACAGCCACTAAAATTCTTTAAAGTGGTTACTACTGGCCATCACGCTCGTGAATTAGTCAAGAAATGCATACAATGCCAAAAACAAGGTGGGGTGTCCAGAAGGCATGAGTTGCCTCTAAATCCTATTCTGGAAGTTTAGTTGTTCAATGTCTGGGGAATAGATTTCATAGGGCCGTTTGTTAGCTCGTTTTGTAATAAGTATACTTTGGTGGCTGTGGATTATGTTTCTAATTGGGTGGAACCCATAGCACTACCCAACAATGAAGAGAAGCGTGTTGTTCAATTCTTAAAAAGCTACATCTTTGAAAGATTTGGTACCCCGCAGGCTATTACAAGTGATGGAGGTTCGCATTTTTCCAACCGGATGTTTGCATCTCATTTATTAAATACGAGTGGAACATAAAGTGGAAACGCCGAATCATCCACAAAGGAGAGGCCAAATCGAGGTTTCGAATCAGGAGATTTAGAGTATATTGGCTAAGACCGTGAATGCAAATAGGACGGATTAGTCTTGAAAGCTAGATGATGCTCTTTGGGAATATCGCATTGCTTACAAGATATCAATTGGTATGTCACCATATCAGATGGCTTTTGGGAAATTTTGTCACTTACCAATTGAACTTGAATTCAATCCACTTTGGGCACCAAAGGCATTAAATATATATAAGGTAAATTCTTCAAAAGGAAGAGTAGATCAACAGAAGGAAATGTAAGAATTCAGGTTCGGGGCATATGAAAGTTCACCTCTCTACAAGGAGAAAATGAATTAATGGCATCACTCTAAAATCCTTAGGAGAGAATTTCGGGTTGGAGATTTTATGCTATTGTACAATTCTCGATGGAGACTCTTCCTAGGAAAGCTCAAGTCGAAGTGGTTCGGTCCATTTAAAGTGATATGAGTGTTCACGAATAGGGCCATTGAAGTAGAAGGTAAGGAGGGTCTAGCATTCAAGGTGAATGGGCAGCGTCTGAAGCTTTATTTCGGCGAGTGTCATGATATTGCAGTCATTGAAGTGGTGTATTCGGAAGATGATTGAGAGCATTTCCATGTCGTGGCACGATGTTAAATAAGGCTCTTCTTGGAAGGCAACCTAAACTTTAGTTGTTTTTTTTATTAATAGATGTTGATGGTGCAGGTTCAAAAGTTATAGTGTTCGAAAGTGGCAATTAGGCGATCCAACAATCCCATCGGCTAAGAGGTCGAGAAGCTCTACTTTGTCCACCATTGGAATCACCCAACTTGATGGGGTGAGTTCTATAAAACTCGATGAGCTAAACGCTCAGTCGACGACTCACCTAATAGGTTAGCGAGCCCGACTTTGTCCGTCGTTTGAACCCTCATAATTGTTGGGTGTTCTGTAACACTCAGCGAGCTAGAATATCACTTGATGATGCGCCGAGCCCAAATTTCTCCTTCTTTTTGTCTCATTTGGAGATCCAGAATTTTGGATATGTTGGCAGCTCCACACAGTTACGCGGTTCGCCAAATCGCTCGGCGCTGTCTATGTGACTTCGCCCAATGGTCACCAAATGAAGAATTCTTCTAACCCTGATCTTTTCATTCCGTACTATTGCATGTCTATCTTTTTTTTCTGTGCCCATATATTTCTTTTACATTGAGGAAAATGTTGGATATTTTTGGTGGGGTGGAACCATGTTAGGAATACTACCTCTAAATGTGCAACGACCCAAGAGCACCCCCTAGTCGATACCAGCATATTCGACCTCTCGGAGATCTTATACAAGCCCTTAGCATTCATCATAGCATTTATCATAGAAAAGTAGCGGAAAATTTAAAACTTCTTCATAATATAACACAAGACTTAAAAGTCACCTCATTTAAAACCTTTATTACAAAATAGGAATACTACGTCTAAAGGTAGCCATCATAAAACACGACTACAACACAATAGGGACACAACCCTTACAATACAAAAGAAACTACTATCTAGTACATTGAACTTAAGCAAACTCATTAACATAAACGTCCTTGAATCTTTAAGGACACACCCGAACTTGGGAATAGTAAGCCAATCTCATCACTTCTAGGAAAGGCCCTTTAGCCACCACCACCTACACTTGGTATAAAAAGATGAAGAAGAATGGTGTTGGTACAAGAATGCACTAAGTATGATAACCATGAAAAACATGCTTTTAAAAGGGACATTTAGTTGGAAACCATGCATCAGGCCTTTTTAGAGAAACTTCATGAACCTTTAACACAATAGGCACAATATAAACCACATACATCATCATACACATGGAAACCATTCATAATAGCACATAAAGCCACTTATAACATTTTAGGAACATTCAATGCATACAATACATTACCTTCCTCTTTATCTTAACTCCTTTACTAAAGCAACCCTTAGGGAATACTTAGTGCAATGTATCACCTTAAGGTTTCCAAAAGTGAACTTACATATAGCCTTCATCATCCAACCACAAATATTCATAGAGTCATAAGCAAACCATAAGACATAGTCTTCACATAAGCACCATCACCTAAGACAACCCCCAAGTCACACTAGTGCAGTATGCAAGTAGCATCCCATAATACTACTCACACCAACTGTTCCTAGGAAGCCACCATAGACTACGCATGTCATATTCAACAAGTCATAAAATCCTCATTTAAAATTAGACATAAGACCAACATACTTCATAACATCATATAAGGACTCATTCATTTACTACATCATTAGTCATAACACATTTAGTTTATATCATAGGTAATTCATTCTCACAACCGCTTCACAAGCTCACTTGTGCAATGTACACATGGAGTCCCATACCCCCACATATACTAAGAAAATCCATTAAGAAGTCATAAGTGTAATTCACATGCATAATCATACTTCATGTCTTGACATAAGTAAAGTCAACTTAACATGCTTTCACACTAACATACATAGACCATAGTGTTCATTACATAAAGAGCCTAATCATAACCTCCCTTAGAGTCCATTTGTGCAATGCATAAATAGGGTCCATAGTCCTACCTACAGTAAGTAACTCACAAGAAATCATGACTAGAGTTCAATTTCTTATCTTAATTCATGTCTTAATTTTCGGGAGACATTGCCATAACCGACATAGATCATGTGAGCTACAAGGAATCCGGTGTTTTAGTCCCACACTGAAAAGAGAGGGTACTACTTGCCAAGGTAGGACCTACATACATAATAGCTATCTAGTGAATCCACTAAGCTAAGACCTACGAGGGCATGTAGTTATGGAACAAGGAGATTGCTACTAGAAAACCTTGACTTGCTAGGCGTGGAGGTTTCCATCTCATGAGACAACATCTATGTTGGGAACCCAGACTTTCTAAACGTGAAGGTTCCCTTGTGGGAATCCGGACTTGCTAAACGTGAAGCCCCCACTCTTATTTTTCATGTTCACTAGGTGCTAAGCTCCAACTCCCTTTTTAAACATCTTTAAGCCTTTATTTAACATTAGTTCATAAAATAGGCTTTAGGGACTTAATCCCTCATATCACATAGCTCAAAGGTTTCTAAGATGAGAATGACCTTTCATCATAGAACCTACATTATGTGAGAATGACCTTTCACATAGTAATACCATATTCATAACACAATCTAGTTTAGAGTACAATTGAGGAAACCTTTCAAGAGACTAACTTTCACTATATTATCATAAACCTTATTCATTATATCATGTATGTGTCTCTGTACATATATGATAAGGCCTTTCACATAAACACCTTTATGCAATACATATTCATACCTTTCTAATCATACATTTTAATGCATAATAAGATGTAAGGGTGCATATAAGAGTTATCCTTTAAATAGACACCATAACACATCATATTCATAACTATACATGTCGAGTGTGTGTGTGTACATAATGGTCCTCATAGTAACATAATAGCAACAACATTGATATTGAGTGCACTTCCCTTCAAAGGATCACAACACATTCACAATGTCCCCAAATCATGAGCAATTCACATATAAAGCTGTTGAGGGTTCTAGACCACACACCCACACTTCATCATATGAGACAAGGACACATTAAACATTGAATAGGTACTCCTAATATGTATATGATCACACATTCATATAGGGGTTATATAGGTAGGGGTCATTCCCCAATAGTACTTAACATAATCAATCATGTAGACCACATCTTATCCCTAACATTATCAATCACAATATACTCCTCATCATCAACACACTTTAAACATCATGCTAGCATTGAGAATTTCATACATAACCTTCATAGCACAACTTCATAAACGTATGCATCATAATCATCAATTCACTTCACATCTATTTCCTTCAAGGCCATGATCTCAACATGCATAGATAGACAAGAAGTAAACACCGCCACCATAAGTGGACCAACCCGCACAACATCAATTTTCATACTATAGACTAGAAGTTCGGTCAACTTACCAATTCTCCAAGCCATGATCACCATGGATCAATCCTCAACAATTCATAATCAATTGACATAGATAGCAATAGGAATCAACAATGTAA
>JAJOOR010023777.1:0-27319 GCA_036250505.1 Solanum acaule
TTTAAAAAGTGGTCAGATGGTCCCCCCCCCCCCCCCTCGCCCCCCTTTATATCAAGTGGTTAAAATCTAATATTGATGGGACTTCAAAAGGAAATCCAAGATTGAACTCAATTGCATTCTATATAAGAGATCATATCGGTGATTTGGTTCTGGCTATTGGAAAAAGAATTCAGGATGTTCCTAGCTTAAAGGATGAAGCATTAGCTATTAAAGAATGTCTAGAATATTATCATCAAATGAACTACCAACATATTATCTTGAGGACTGATTCGTGGAGCTTTATTCAGATTTTACAAGGGACGTGGGAGAGTCCTTGGAATGTGATTTTAGAGATTAAATCGATTAGATTTGTTTTTAGAGGTTTAACCGTAAGAGTAGTGCACTCCCTTAGGGAGGGTTATACTCTTGCTGATTTTTTAACTAACTTAGCTTTTGATTTTGCAGGGGAAGTTTATTTCAACAATGCAGAGACGAGCTACCATCAAAAGGGAGATATATTCTAAACTTGGACAAATTTGGGAGTCCTAACATCAGAAGAATTGTGAGAAAGTAATAGTCTACATCTATTATATAGTCCCTCCGTCCCATTTCATGTGAGGTAGTTTGACTCGGCACGGAGTTTAAGAAAGAAAGGAAGACGTTTAAAACTTGTGGTCCAAAATGAATGATAGAAATTTGTGTGACTGTAAATAATTTCATTAAGGGTAAAATAGACATTTTATAGTTAAATTGTTACTTAATATAGAAATGTGTCATTCTTTTTGGGACTGATTAAAAAGGAAAGTAAGTCATATAAATTGGGACAGAGGGAGTAATAAGTTTAAGCTCAGCAACAATGTGTCAAACCAAATGCTAATCAACCTACAACAGAAAAGGAAAGCTTGTATGAAGTTATTTCGTAGGTTTTTTTTGGAATTATCACCTGGTGAGAGATTGGGGTGAGATAGAATCCAAATTCCTCTCAAGTTCTCCTCGACTCATGTTATCTTGATTAACCTTTGTTTAGATTGGTAGCTTGAATTTTTTTTTGTCGCAGTTAGAGATTCACAAACAAATCTAATTTTTATTCCTTTAGACCTGATGGTGGTATTAACTTCTTGCAAGTTCAACTCATTTATATATGTAGAGTAATGAGAAAAAGGATTTGTAAGATGAGAGCTTGAAGGTAATTAGCTTAGGAGAATGCTGATGGTCAGCTCTTGCCAGTGGAAGTAACAGTTGGTTTGAGTATGTGCACCTATGCAAGAGTGCACATGCTTCTCTCCTTGTACCAAATACTTTTATAATGCCATCTCTTCCTTGATATTTGTTAAAATGGCTTTGCTTCCAACCTTTCTTCCTCTGCCTTCCTTCTCTACATCTTTCTCCTCGCCTTTCTCAATCTCATCTCAATAACGATCAAAATAATTTTATACATCAATCTTCTTGTCGACTGTTGATCGAAAATAAATTCTCTTGCAATCTCCTTTATATCAATGGAGGAATGTCTAGTTAGTTGGAAAGAAGTTGGAACAGAACTTTGCTGCGATTTTGAATTTCTTTTGAAAAAACTATCTTTGTCGAAGGTAAGGATAAGGGAAGGTTTATTCTTCACAAATTTACTTCTGGTAAATATTTTCTATCCTCTTTTTGAGATTTATAGTTTATTTTTCATGTTTATTTGATGTTCATGTATCTTTATATTTTACATTCTTGATTTTCTCACTCTATTTAAGTTTATTGTTAATGAAAAATGCACCTTTCTATTGTTATATGTTCATTTATGAGATTCATTTAGTTTTTGGAACATATAAAATTACTAATTAATGTTTTAGGGAAGAAAAAATGGCACATTTTGAAATACAACCACTAAAAACTTAGGAATTGTATTTTTCTTTGTTATCAGATTTTTGCAAATTTTCCATTTTCTTTTTGATTTTATTTGATTAATGCAAAATATTGTAATTTAATTTTTCGCTTTTCCCCCTTAATATCTTTATGTTGAACTTATGAACTTTTGTACACATGTGACATTACCAATTTTAGTTCCATAAGATATGGACAGTTGAGTATCAAAGATTGATTGTACAGTTTCTTCTTGAGATGTTGCCATAACCCTTTTCTTTTACTATTATGACAAATATGGCAAATGAGGAAAACATTAGTATGGTGGGCCAACAAATTTATATTTTATGTTTGAACATCTATAATTGATATACTTTTAAGTATTGTGTTTTACGTTTTACTTGTGATTTATATTATAAAGTATATTTAAGAGATTCAATATTATTACTCCTTGTATATATATATATATATATATGTATTATATTTTTTCAAATTGCAAATATAACTTTGATTTGGTTTCTAATTAGTGACAAAACTAAATAACCAAATCAAAAAGAGAAAAATCAAACCAAACCAAATTTATTTCGATTTGGATTGGGTTACACTTCTTCCAAACCAAAAACCAAGAAACCCAAATCAAATAATACAAAATCAAACCGAAAAAATGAATGCACATCCCTAATGTTGACCCTAAGATGCTCAAGTTTGTGGCTTATATATAAAAGATAATTACTTTAAAACTGATCTAAACTATCTCCACTTTTAATAAAATGAATTGGCTAAAAAGATTAGATCAAAGTTGAGTAGGTCACGATTAGTGATGGCAAATGGACGGGTTGGGTAAAATTTGGACGGGTTGAAAATGGGTCAACATAAAATGGGTAATAATTCAACCCGCCCATATTTCATATAGGTAAAAATGGGTTGGGTAACAAATGAGTTGGGTAAAATACAAGCTTATCCATATTTTCATGAGTAAAACCTGCTTAAGACACTTTACGCAATATCAATACTGATACATGATTTGCTTACTTTACACTATTATTTGTTATCCAATATAAATTAAACAAATAAAAAATATAATTATAATGAGTAAATTGACTAGATGACATATTAAAGATTATCTATTACTAGTTTTTACAGTACTTTCTAGTTTTACATACGTAGCAGTAGAATTCTAACTCTACCTAACAAAGTATCTAAACCTATCTATATAAAAAATAAAAACGAAAATAAATAATTATGGGTAATATCGTGCCATTAAAGTAGAAAAATACTTCTTCCATGAATATAGATTTTGTATAACTGACATAGAAAATGAATCCCTTAATTATCTCTCTATCCATTATTTGGTTGTTATCACAAAATGTTAATTCTCTCTCTTTCATCGGCACAGTATGCTATCTTATACATCTAATTGAAAATTATTAACCCAATTAAATTTATTGGCACAATATGACAATTATACACTTACTGAGCTTTTTTGGCATCATCAGACCCAAAACATTTGCACAAAAATAGGGAATAATTGAATGCTCTTTTACAATATTTTTTAACTCCCACTCTTGTTTACCTCTTTCAAGTTTTAGGATTTCTATCTTCTTCTCTAAAATATTTCCACTAGAGATCAATTACAAAAGTAATTCAAATCACACCAAATCTTATATATATAATTCCTTAGCTTGTAGTTGGATGCAAGGATTTTTACAATTTTTCGTGTTTTCTATTGTATTTCAATGGGTAAGAGTAGTTCATTCTCAAAAGAGAAAATATGTAGAAAGTGGTGAAAACTACAACGATGATGTGAAACCCTCGAATGAAATGTGAATTGAAAAATGACGATGAGTTTGAAAATTGTCAATTATAGGTATTAATGGGTTATAATTTTGATTTTGACAATTTTTCACCTACAATATTGATTTCAACACATGCAAACTCACTTCAATATTCAAGTTGAAGAAACATTTGGTTCTTAATTAATGTGAAACGTGAATTCGGATACATTAAGGCAGGACTCTATAACACTCTATTGTATATGTCTTCAAATTGAATGTATACACAATATGTATTGTGTATATGCAGTTGACAATATGCATACAAACTTGATTTTATGTATCAAAATATTTTATCAAAAGATAATATATCTTTACACATTAATAACTGCAAAATATACTTATGTATATTAATAATGTGTACACATAAAATATAAGCAATGTATATATTATAGTGTCAAATGTATACTAATAAAACATATACTTAATTAAATGTAGTCAACTGAATACATGCTTATTTGCAGTAGATTTCAAAGTTCAGCACATACAAAATGTATATATAAATATAGGGTTAACCCATCGGTGGGCCCCTAAAGTTGGCACAATGCTTCACTTAGACACCTCAACTGAACGATTTTCATTTTAAACACCTAACGTAGGGTCCCGATGTGTCACTTTAACACTTTTTGCACAGCTGGAGTGTCACGTGGTTTTCACTGATTCAAGGTGCGTAAACATCAATATTTCGTCTGATGTGGCGTCCCCAACGGTAATATTACCCCACCTCATTTATTATATTATTTTTCTCCAATTGTACCCTAATTAAGACCCCAATTTCTCTCTTCTTTTCCAATTTTTCCCTTATTTTCCAATTTCTCTTTTCTTCAGCCTTTCTTTAATTCTTGGCCCTTAATTCTTTCATGTCGAGCTTCTCCAATTATTTCATGGCATCTGTGGATGAAGGTCGATATTGTAGATGTGGTAATGAAGCACTATTATAGACTTCATGGACCCAATTAAATCCAAGGCCTAGATTTTTTATTTGTAGAATTTCAAAAGTAATTTTTTTAAAAAAAAAAGTTAATTAGATGATTAATTGTTGGCGTCTAATTCTTTTTTATTGGTTTTATAGAAAATGGGTGGTTGTGACTATTTTCTTTGGTATGAAGATCGACACCCTCCTCAAGCAAACAGGGTAATGTGGGGATTGTTGAAGAAAGTCAATGCTTTTGATGAAAAAATAAAGTGAGCAAGAAATATATTTATTGTTGGTGTCATTTCTACTGGGTTGGTGGTGTTTGGAATATGGACATTGAAGCCTAATTGTTAGTGTTCTTGAGGTGTAGTAGTATTTGGTGTTCGGTCTAGTAGTGTTTTGATGTTGTTGTTGTTGTAAATTTTCTATGTAAATGTGCATTTTGGATGTAATGAAATTCTATGTTATTGTTGCAGTAAAATTGGTATTTTGGCTACATACAAATCTCAAATTCGTTCTCACAATGTAACAACAAAAACAAATAGCAACCAATTCATCACAATATTCTCAAAACGTAGTCATATTTGTCACAATGTAACACCTAAATTACACAAAACGTAGATAGTTATATTGCATGCTCCATAATGAGCTCAAAGTTAGCATTATGCTACATACCATTCAAGGCTACAACCTTCAAAAAAGTGTATACTAGTACCAAAATAAAGCTAGCATAATCAAAAGCTACATACAACCTTCACAAAAGTGTTTACTAGTACCAAAATAAAGCTAGCATAATCCAAAAGAATTAAACAGCAAAATAAGGTCCCAAAATCAACCTATTTTAAGTTGGTGTTACTTCTTCTTTTTGTTTGCCATTTACTGCAATTGGGAAGTGGTGACAACATCTTTGTTTTTCCATCTCAAGCCTCTAGGCTTAAATCCAAGGTCTATACCCATTGAACTTGCATCCTTATAACTTGAACTTGTTGGTAGAATCCTATGACTTGAAGTTCCAGGCTGTTTTTTGAAGAAAAAAACCAGAATTAATATATAAACTTGCATTTATTTAAGAGACAAAGTTTGTGACAAACTTACGTTTAGTATTTGGGTTCCACTTGCACTTGTGTAGATGCCAAATCCAACATTACTTGATCCACCATTAGTTGGCCGTTTTGGTACCCCTCTTGCAGAATCTTCTCCAGTTGCAACTCTTCCTCTTTTTTGTCCAATAGTTTGTCTTTTCCTTGGAGGTAGTTGAATGGTTATTCCTCTTGTAACAGGAATACTTGTATCCACAAATGGTGGTGATTGGCTTGTTTCTACAGTTTCCCTTGCCCTCTTAACTCTACTTGTATCACCACAAACTGTTGTTGAAGAAGCATGATTTCTTGATGTTGTTGATGCAGGTTGTTTGAATCTTATTGGTCTAGGTTGGTAGGAGCTTGTTGGTTTAGGATGGCTACTTCTTGTGAACTTTGACCAGCAGTAAATTGTGAATTGTGGCTTGCTGGTTGTAAAGTATGGAAACCAACCTAAATATCAAACATAAAGTTTGTTCATTACATTCAACAAGAATTTAAAAAAGTCACAAATAAATAATAAATTATTTCACCTTGCAATAGTTCTTGTTGTGGCCTTGTTGTTTACACTTGGAACAAGTAATTTTCACCCCTTGTTTGGACATCTTTCCATATTTCTTTCTTGGTTCATCTTTACTCTTTCTTTTATTTCTTGGAGGTCTACCAGGCATTGATTTATGTTTAGGAGGCTCAATCCTTGGATTGTCAGTTTCAGGCCACATCTTCATATTTGGAATTGGTTGAATGAAATGACTATAAGCCTTTAAGAAGGTATCATTCCTATACCTATGCTCCACAAGTGGTTCAGGTTCATGTTCTATGTGGCACAAAGCAGAAATAGCATGTTGACATGGAATGCCTCTCAATTGCCAAGTTCTACAACTACGAACTCTATTAGTCAAGTTGATTGTATGCCTATACTGCCCTTCTCCAATCTCAAACCCAACATCAGCATTCCAAAGCACCTTGCATGCCCTAGACTTGTCCTTATTCTCCTCCAATATAAGTCTAGCCATAGGTGCAATATCAGATATCCAGGTGTTAGCAAACTTAACCATATCCACAGTTCTAGTCATTATTTTTCTCCTAATTTCCTCCAACATGGTTATTATAGATTTGTGTCTACATGATAAGATCCATGAGTTAAAGGTTTCACACATGTTATTTTCAACTGCATCACATTTGGAATGCTTTTGAAAGAATGCTCTAACCCATGACACTTGTGGATAATGCAATAAATCATCATTAATTTTCTTACCAAGTCTGCTCATTTTATGAAGCTCCTCCCTGAACTTCACTTGAAAAGTTGCCTTGGAACATCTCCAGAATTGTTTTCTCATTTCCTCTCTCTTCCATTTTTTACTCCAATTAGACTAGATGTGTTTAGCACACCTTCTAACTTCATAATTTGGTAGCAGTTCATCAACAGCTGCTTGAAGACTTTACAATTATATACAATTCAATACAATTCAAGAAAGAAAATACATTTCTGCATATCTACAATTATCAAAGTAATAGACAATTACCTTATGTATATCTGACATTACATTAAAACCTTCCCCAGTACCTAACTGCAGGTCCTCTTTCAAGTAGTTGATAAAGAAACTCCAGCTATGTTTAGTCTCCTTGCCCACAACTTCCTAGGCTATAGGAAATATCTGATTGTTTTCATTCCTTCCAACTGCTACTAGAAGTTCACCCTTACTAGCACCATTTAAGAAATATCCATCAAATCCTATTATTCTTCTACATCCTTCATTCCACCCCTTCTTCAATGCATCCAACCATACATAGAAGTACACAAAAAAATTCTTTCCTGGTACAGTTTCTCTATCCATCCTTACCAAAACAGAACTACTAGGATTGGTTTGTTTTATAACTTTAGCATAATCACATAACCTTGCAAATTCCATATTCAAGTCACCCATGGTCTCTCTAAGAATCATCATCTTTGCCTTGTAACAAATTGTTCTACCACATATAGTCCTAACTCTTCCTTGCAAAATTCTTGTATTTCCCGAATCCTCAAATATGGTTGTTTGGTTATTTCATCCTTGAATCTACTTGCTAGGAGCTTAGTTGTACACATTTTGTTCTTATTTGATGGAGAACACTTGTGTATAGAATGGTAATTCTTAATCATAAAGTTACCAGAATCCCTATTAATAGCACCATAGCACAACCATTTTCATTTTTTTAAATTTACATTTAGCTCTCACTCTATGAGCTTCATTAGGCATTAACTTAATGTGATAATTTTTTTCAACATCATATTTTGCCGAAGCCTTTCTAAACTCCTTAGCATTCTCAAAAATCATTTCAAGTTCATCATCATACCTGACCTTTTTGCTCCTTCTTCTACCTAGTAGATCAACACCTCTAACAGCTTCTGCATCTAGCATATTAGAGCTATCATCACTATCACATTCTGAGCTATCAATATATTGCTCATCTTCTCCCAATCTACCAACATATATATCCTTCTTATTTATTCCAATATCTTCAAAGCCTCTGTCCATGCCAGCCTCACCTATTGGTACTTCTTCAGGTATTGTTTTCTTCTTCCTAGGATTAGGATTTGTTTTCTTCCTAAGATTAGGATTTCTTTTGTTTCTCCTTTCATCCATAAGGGATCTCAATTCTTCCTCAACATCTGAATCATCTTCATCTGGAACATCATCTACATCTGTGTCACTACTAGGCAGATCTGATTCAGTTTCATACTGATTTGTATCACCTCCAAGCAGTTTTGTATCAACTCCATTCAAATCTAAATCATTCTTCACAGTTCCCTCAGTATATATACCCACAGATTCATCAACAGGATCAAACCGAGCTAAAAAACCAGTTGGAGCAAGCAATTCTTCCAACTCGTCAATTTCATGGACCACATACACATAAAACTCATCACCATCTATCAAGTCTTTTACAAATTCTAACAATTGAGTATCAGAAGTAACTTGAACTAATTCATTGTTATCTTCACAGTAAACTCCCTTCACATTTGTATACCCAAGGTCTTTAGTGTAGGAAAGAAACTCGACAACACTAAAATGATCTTTATCTATGTCAACACCAAATACATCTACTTCTCATTGGAAAGTAGGGTTAGGGTTTCCAACAACACACCCCCCCATGATGAAAACAATTTAAAATATAGATGTCCATATCCCGAAAAGAAGACCCCCAACAAAAGGAAATAACCAAAAAGCCCCTTACTTTATCAGCACTAGTAAGGTCAAAACCTAAATTAAAAATGAAAATAAATAAAGTGGAATCAACAACAAAATACACCTTCTTCAAGAATAAGCATAAAAACACATGAAAACAAAGGTAGAACCTTCAATTTCTCCAATGTCGCACAACTTGATACCTCATCAATACTTAATTTTCAATCTTAAACCTGAAAAATGGAGACATAAATTACAACAATGGTTATTACTAACAATGAATTGAAGGAAAAATAAAGCAATACATGTGAAGTGAAGTGGGTTTAGGGAGTTGAAAGATTTACCTAGGGTTTTCATCAAAGAAGAGAGAAAATCATACGAAGGAAGTTGAAAGATCACTCTTTTAATTTGAAGAAAAATGATGTGTAAAGATGTTTAAGAGTTGGCATCATATAACTGGTCAGTTAATCCACGTAGATACCATTGTGTTGCATGTGCCTATAGTCTACATAAGTCTGTGTAAAAAGTGTTAAAGTGACACATCAAGACCCTACGTTAGGTGTTTAAAATGAAAATCGTTCAGTTGAGGTGTCTAAGTGAAACATTGTGCCAACTTTAGGGGGCCACTGATGGGTTACCACATAAATATATATTGGACACCTAATACTAAGTTTAGATCATTGCCACTCAATACAACAAAATATTCAAATGAATTTTGTATACATTATAGTGCGAACCTCCTGGATCTAACAATGCATAAACATTTAAATAAAAGACTTGTAACATACCAGTAACCACATCAGGAAAATCTTTCTGGTCCTAGCGATCCTGGACAACATATAACCTGTTTTGGCCCTGAACACCACCTGTACCAGATGACACACCCTACTGAGTTGGGCGACTTGTTGGTGCTACTAGAGCTATAGAATGATCCCTATTGTTGTTACCTTTTTGCCCCTGCCTAGCAGAAGGGTAATCCTTCAACCTATGTCCAGGCTGACCACACCCAAAGCATCCTTCCTTGCATGTAAGACACTTTCCCGGATGCTTTTTACCACACTTTGGAGAAGTTGGGAAAATCTTGTTACCTGAAGTACTCCCTTAAGACTTGGAGCTTGTGACCCTAGAAACTCAAGCGGATTCATCCGAACAAAATCTTGAACCCTAGCTGCAGCTGATCCACCGTTTGGGTTAGTAGGTACTGGGACCTGCTAATTGTTCTGGTTGATCACACTCTGAGCTAAAAGTTGGATCACATTCCAAAACTCTGCATTCGTAACCTCATGGTTTGGGACTAGGGGAACTGCGTTAGCATTGCATGCATTAGCATTCCGTGCGTAAGCTTTACGAAGAGGCATGATCTGAAATGCATAACGACGGATTAGAATTGAGAAATTGGATCATACCTTACGCACGATAAGAGTAGCAAAGAAAGGGAAGCTTTTCTTAAAACACTTTGTAGCCTCCCTCTCCTAGATGTGGTGCACTTCACACCCATGAAAGAGACTCTTAGTGCGCCTTTCAAACATTCGAAGTCTCTTAAACCTAATGCTCTGATACCAAGTTTGTCACGCCCTGAGGTTACCCCCTTAACGTAACATGGGACCTAGGACCACGAATGACCCCAAGCTAACCCTATTTATGGCATATCATAAGCATACTGAAAATAGACTAAGTAAAACATGAACTACACGGAAGCTAAAACAATGAATAACTGAAAGTGGGGAAGGCCCAACTAGTCTGAATGTATAAAACATACTAAGAGTTTAGAGTTATTGAACAATCAATTAAAAACTGAAGTTATATCTACTACTATGTCTAAAAATCCTCTAACTGATTAAAGTTGTTGGGACATCTCCCCAGCTAACCCTAACAAAACTAAAAAACTAAATAAAAGACTGAAATCGAAAGTATGTCTATTGTCCTCAAAGTGTGAGGACTCACCACTGAAGTTGCTGAATACAGATCGAAAATCGATCTAGGCATGATCTAAATGTACTGAGCATGCAAGATATAGATATAGGCTGAACAAATATATATGAACTGAACAAAGCATAACCGAGCAATGATATAATCTGAACTAAATATAAATGCTGAAATATAACTGAAAACTGAGCTAAATGCAATGACTAAACACTAATCATGAACATAACATGTTGAGACATAATACTAAAGTATAAACTGAAAACCTGGTTAAATGCACTAGAATCTGAATGTGGGAGCTACTATTGACAGACATAAAACCACATAAGCTTAATGCGGAGTCCGATGTATATACCCCATTGAGAGGACCCAATATACCTTGCCAGGGGTATAAAGGCATGACTGTTATGATCACTAAATCTGATGCCCAATAGAGAGGACTTATAAACCTACAGAGGCACGTAGTTCTGGGACTATGAGGGTATGTTGAACCCTAGTCCAACTCGGTGTTAAGTCTACTCCCAATTGAATATATGTATGACTAAAATATAACTGAAATACTGAATAGCTCAAAATATTGACATGCAAATCTGAGAATGCAACATTTATAAAAGTGGTAGTGTACCATTCAAAGTTTGGAGCATGTTTATCTGTTTAACTGACCTAGCAAGTGTAATTCATGAACTAAGAGAATCAACACAACTAGGGTTCTGAGTTTCGTATAAGGAACTAAGTAGAATTTCCAAGAAAACAAGTTATCTCAATTTGGAATACTACAATAGCTAAATCACAACAAATATCTAAGGTTTTAGAAACCCTAGGTCTAAACAAGATATAGTGAATTCTAGGGACCTAGTGGATGAAAGGATCCCACTAGTGAAATCCCACATACCTGGTGATGAAATCTACAGAGAAATCCTTCGATTTCGGGGCTGGAACTTGAAGAAAACCTTCTACTTATTCTTGAGGAGCTGGTCGACTTTTCTCTTCTTTTTAGCTCTAATTTCGATGAATTTTGGTGAATAATCATTTCGGGTAGGTTCTGACTAGAATATTAGGCCTAAACTGAGTAAAACGACGTAGTTTAAGGACAAAATAATTAGGAAAAGACCCAACTACCGCTATGCTAAAAAATTACCACGACCTACGGACCCTAACTGATAGACTGCGGTCTGACCGACGGACCGTGGTCTGATCAATGGAATGTGGTCTGACCGACGGTCCATCCTGCAGGTCCGTCGTCTGGCTTCAGAGAGGTAGAGCTAAGGCCTTGAACCATGGACCCCTAACCATAGACCGTGGTATGACCGACGGTCCGTAGGTCAGGCCGTGTTTCTGGACTTTTTTGGGCACTGCTGAGGTGATCAACCACGGACCACACCTACGGTCCATGGTCCCATCCACGGGCCGTGAGTGGCCACCGTGGGTCGATACCTAAAACTTCTTAAAATTAGCATTTTACCCTTTTTCGAATCTGAGGTGTTACACAAGGGGCCAACTGGACCCTTACACGTGCTAAGTGTGGTAGAAACAAACAAGAGGCATATCGGGATGGCTTTAATGGCTGCTTCAAGTGTGGTCAGACAAGTCACTTTATGAGAGAGTGCCCTAATAACAAGTAGGGTAATCGTAATGGGGGCAATAGAACACAATCTTCTTCAGCGGCTCCGACAGACAGAGCTGCACCTAGAGGAGCTACTTAAGGGACAGGTGGAGGAGCAAACCGTCTGTATTCTGTCACCAGTCGCCAAACGAAATATAATTCACCAGATGTTGTCACTTTATGATCAAAGTCTTTACTTTGGATGTATATGCAATACTTGATCCATGTGCGAGTCTATCTTTTGTGACTCCATATATTGCTATAAGATTCGATATTCTTCCCAAACGACTTCTTGAGCCCTTTAGTGTTTCCACACCTGTTGATGAGTCTATGCTAGCTGAGAGAGTTTATCGTGATCGTACCATCTTTGTCAATCACAAAGACACCATGGTTGACTTAGTTGAGTTAGACATGGTGGACTTTGATGTTATTCTAGGTATGTACTGGCTTCATGCTTGTTATGCCTTAGTTGATTGTACAACTAGAGTAGTAAAGTTCCAGTTTCCTAATAAGCCAGTTGTAGAGTGGAGGAATAGTTCAGCGTTTCATTTCATACCTTAAGGCGACAAAGTTAGTTTCCAAGGGGTGTGTCTATCACTTAGTCTGAATTAATGACTCTAGTGTTGAGACACCACATTTTCAGCCAGTTCCAGTTGTGAGTGAGTTTCCAGATGATCTTCTCGGAGTCCCTCCTAGGAGAGAAATAGACTTCGGTATAGATATTCTTCCTGATACTCGTCCTATCTCTATCCCTCCATATAAAATAGCTCCAGCAGAATTGAAAGAGTTCAAAGAGCAGTTGAAAGATCTTCTTGAGAAAGGTTTTATTCGACCAATTGTCTCACCATAGGGCGATCCGGTCTTATTTGTGAGGAAGAAAGATGGTTCTCTTAAAATGTGTATAGATTACCGTCATTTGAAAAACTTTACTAACAAGAATAAGTATCCCCTTCCGAGAATCGATGATCTTTTCGATCAACTTCTGGGTGCCACTTGTTTTTCTAAGATAGACCTCAGATCTGGCTATCATCAGTTGAGAGTAAAAGAAAGTGATATTCCTAGGACAGCATTCAGGACCCGTTATGGTCATTATGAGTTTCTAGTCATGTTGTTTGGTTTGACTAATGCTCCTGCAGCATTCATGGACCTTATGAACAAAGTGTTTAAGCCTTATCTAGATATGTTTGTTATCGTGTTCATTGATGACATTCTAATCAATTCGAGGAATTAGGAGGATCACGTTAGTCATCTCAGAGTAGTTCTCCAAACTCTTAAGGATAGAGAGTTGTATGCTAAATTCTCTAAGTTTGAGTTCTAGCTTTAGTCTGTGGCATTCTTAGGCCACATTGTTTCTGGTGATGGAATTCAAGTTGATACTCAGAAAATAGAGATAGTGTAGAATTAGCCTAGTCCCACATCTCCGACCGATATTAGTTGTTTCTTGGTATTAGCTGGTTATTATAGGAGGTTTGTCGAGGGATTTTCATCTATTTCATCCCCGTTGACTAAGTTGACTCAAAAAATAGTAAAGTTACAATGGTCTAAAGCTTGTGAGAAAAGCTTTCAGAAATTGAAAACTAGGTTGACTACTGCCCCAGTGTTGACCTTACCAGAGGGTACACAAGGCTTTGTTGTATATTGCGATGCGTCCAGAGTTGGATTGGGTTGTGTATTGATGTAGAATGGCAAAGTTATAACTTATGCCTCCAAACAACTTAAGGTTCATGAGAAGAATTACCCAACCCATGATATAGAGTTGGTTGTTGTAGTGTTTGCTTTGAAAATATGGCGTCACTATCTATATGTTGTTCATGTGGATGTGTTCGCCGACCACAAGAGTCTTCAGTACGTATTTAGTCAAAGAGAGATTAATCTTAGACAGAGGAAGTGGTTATAGTTACTAAAGGATTATGACATGAGTATTCTATATTACCCAGGTAAGGCTAATGTTGTTGCTAATGCCTTAAGCAGGTTATCTATGGGTAGTACTTCCATGTTGAGGAGGACAAGAAATAGTTAGCGAAATATGTGCATAGACTTTCACGATTGGGAGTCCGTTTGTTGGATTCCAATGAATATGGAGTAGTGTTGATGAATGGGGCAGAATCATCATTAGTGTCTGAAGTGAAAGAAAAACAAGACCAAGACCCTATTTTGCTCGATTTTAAGGCAAGTGTTCATAAGCAAAAAGTGATGGCTTTTGAACAAGGGGGAGATGGTGTATTGAGGTATCAAGGTAGATTGTGTGTACCAAGGGTGGATGGACTCCAATAGAGGATTATGGAGGAAGCTCATAGCTCCAGATATTTGATCCATCCTGTTTCCACAAAGATGTATCGCGACTTAAGAGAAGTCTATTAGGGGAGTAGTATGAAGAAGTGAATTACTAAGTTCATTGCTAAGTGCCTGAATTGTCAACAAGTCAAGGTAGAGCACCAAAGGCCTGGTGGTATGGCTCAAAATGTAGAGATTCCAGAATGAAAGTGGGAGATGATCAATATGGATTTTATTACTGGTTTGATGCGGTCTCGCAGGCAACATGATTCTATTTGGGTGATTCTAGATCGAATGACTAAATCAGCCCACTTTTTCCGGTAAAGACTACCCATTGAGTAGAGGATTATGCCAAGTTATATCTTCAAGAGGTAGTTAGACTTCATAGAGTTCCAGTGTCGATTATTTCAGATAGAGGTGCACAATTTACTGCACAATTTTGGAAGTCTTTCCAGAAAGGTTTGGGTTCGAAGGTGAACTTGAGTACTTTTTTCATCATCATACTGATGGTCAAGCAGAGCGCACCATTCAGACTTTAGAATATATGTTGAGGGCTTGTGTGATCGATTTTAAAGGTAATTGAGATTATCACTTACCTTTCATTGAGTTTGCTTATGACAATAGTTATCACTCTAGCATCCAAATGGCTCCTTACGAAGCTCTTTATGGGAGAAGATGTAGATCTCCTATTGGATGGTTTGAGGTTGGTGAAGCTGGGTTCATAGGACTAGACTTAGTTCATCAAGCTATGGAGAAAGTGAAGATTATTCAAGAAAGGTTGAAAACAGCGCAAAGTCGTCAGAAATCCTATACCGATGTTAGGAGAAGAGACTTAGAGTTTGAAGTAGATGATTGAGTCTATTTGAAGGTTTCACCCATGAAGGGTGTTATGAGATTTGGTAAGAAGGGGAAGCTTAGTCCCCAGCTTATGGGTCCTTACAGATTATCCAAAAGGACTGGCAATGTAGCTTATAAGCTGGAGCTACATAAGAGTTAGCAGCAGTCCATCTAGTGTTTCACATTTCTATGTTGAATAAGTGTATGGATGATCCTTAACTTATATTACCTACTGAAAATTTTGGTATTAAGGACAACCTATCTTATGAGGAAATTCCCGTTCAGATTCTAGATCGTCAGGTTCGCAAGTTGAGAACCAAGGAGGTAGCATCAGTCAAGGTCTTATGGAGGAATCATTTTGTTGAGGAAGCTACTCGGGAGGCTAAGGAGGATATGAAGAAGAGATACCCACATCTCTTTGAGTCCGTAGAAGCTTCAAATCAAGGTCCTAACTATTTTCTTAGTACTCTTTAAGTTGATGTGTTGTGTATATGTTGCATGTTGGGTGTTTGAGCTGATGTTAGATGTTACACCCTTATTTCTACTTAGACTATTCTCATTCGAGGACGAATGTTCCCAAGGGGGAGATATTGTAACTTCCGGACTTATAAAGAGCTAAATTTAGAAAGAACTAATTTGGAAAGAACCAAATCTGAAATTTTGCAAGTTAGGCTTAAGTTGTAAGTTTTGGGTCAACTTCTAAAGACCATAACTTTCAGTACAAGATGAGTTAGGTGACCCATAAGATATCAAATGAAAGGTATTTGAATCATGTTTCCAACGCCACCTAGTTTGCTAATTTTTGAGATCGTATGAGGGAAATATGACCATTTGAAGTTAGCCTGTCCAATTAAGGAAAGTTACCCGAAAATATGTGGGGTATTTTGGTATTTTCCTTACCTAATCAGATTAATTCAAAATTAGTATTATTTTTGGGGTCAAATCTGATTTGGGTCAGTTTTACAATCCTAAACTACGCTTAGGGTTTTAGAGGAAAATTCAAGAAGAATAAAAGGAGAGAAAAGGAAGAACGAACAAGGATTTCGCGAATCGAAGATTTATTTCGCCAAATCTAGGTATGTAAGTTTTAATAGTGTTGGGTTCATTCACCCACACGCCAACCATGTTTTACATTATTGAATTCATCCCTAGAGATTGAAAAATTAAGTTCTTGATGAGTTTCTTGAAGAGTTATTATTCGTTCTTGAATCTTGATGTTTGGTTGAGTTCTTGAGGCAAAGATTTTGTTAAGGGATTGAGTAAATTGATAGTTCTTGAGTGAGTTTCGCTAAAATTGTTTTGGGTTGTAGGAATTCGAGAGTTTTTACCTTAGCATTTCAGTGGGTATGAGTTGAATCAGGTTTGGGAGAAGAAGGAAAGATCGGGCAGAATTTGGCACCCAAGTCCGCATCGCGGACTTGCTCCCCTAGAGAGAAATTTCTCTCTCTGCGTCGCGAAAAGAACGTGGACTCTACTGTTTCAAAAATTATTTTGCGACCAAATATTATAATTCATCTCTCCATCGCGGACTTGCTCCCAGACAGTAATTTTTTACCATTTCTCATGATTAACTATCTAAAACACTTTTAATAATCATGATATCCTTCATATCACAAATCATAACTCTTGAATTCATAATTCAAATTCAAGATAGAATTAAGAGTCAAGTTTGAGAGAGTCTTCCGAGTCTATTTGAGAAGTCTTTTACATTGTTTTTAACTTATTTTATGACTTGAGTACTTGAGTATGAGGATGAGTAAATTTGAGTTCATTTCTTTCAAAATGAATATATGGGAACGAAGTATTCCCAAGAGTAAATGTTTTCACATTTAATAGGAGGAAACTGAGATTTCCAAATGAGTTTTGAGGAGTTTTGAGCACTATCTCTTTTAAGAGAATCTTTTGAGTAATAATATTAAAGTTAAGGAAGAGGAAATGCTTTCTTTAAAACATATGAGCTAAGTTATATTTTTGGGAGTAGTATTGAGCACCGATATGGAGGAGAGTTCAAACAACTCACAGCCCCCATAAACCATGTAGCCAACGTGGGTAGAAAGGATCATACTTTTTAGATGATTCCTTATTGATTTTAAGCATAGACTAGTGGATCCACTTAGTTGATGAGTTCTATACCCCGGCAAGGTATAGGGCAGTTCTAAGCGTGGAGGAGACGTTGTATCATCACATAACTCATAGTGATTGTTTTCGATTAGAGAACCTCCCAAATAGAGTTTACTTTGTATTTTTACATACAAACTGAGTTACTATTGTATTTTT
The DNA here is from genome assembly GCA_036250505.1 of Solanum acaule. Taxonomy (NCBI): domain Eukaryota; kingdom Viridiplantae; phylum Streptophyta; class Magnoliopsida; order Solanales; family Solanaceae; genus Solanum; species Solanum acaule. Next base: position 17,736 of record JAJOOR010023777.1, read on the forward strand.
AAATGCATTGAGTTGTTATCTACTGTTTTAAAATGCTTTATATAAACTATACTTTTATCGTCGTTTTATATTGCATTGAGTTGAGTATCCATGAGTTGAGGTTGAGTTGAGTAGAGTCGAGGTGAGTATGTTTCCTTTAATTAGTTCAAGCTTGTAGGTTATGTTCAGTGTTACCCTTAAATGCTCGTACATTCCATGTACTGACACTATTTGGCATGTATCTTTCATGATGCAGATACAGGTAAACAAGATCATCAACCAGCGCTTCGTTGATTCAGTCGAGTTCCAGAGTTGTTGGTGAGCCTTCTTTCTTCCGGAGGATCCCTCATTTATTTTTTGTTATTCAATTGGTTAGGATGATCGAGGGTCTTGTCCTGACATCCCTCATAGTATTAGAGGCTTCATAGATATATAGACAGTAGTTCATGAGTCTTTTCATTTTCAGTTGTTAATGTTTTAAAGACTTGAGTTGTCTATTTCTGGATAGTTAAATATTCTTAAATATTCTTACATTTGATTTCATCTTATGTTGAGTAAGTCTTCTGTTGAGTATTGAGCCAAGCCAAGGGTTCTCTTGGGGCCAGTAATGGTTCTCGAGTGCCACTCCCACCTAGGGTGTAGGCTCGGGGCGTGACAAAATTACGCTTCAAGAATATCCAATTTTCCGTGAAAAGAAATATTTAAGGAGAGAAGAAGAAAAATATGTTTGCCAATATAGAGAGAGATATAAAAGGAAAAAATTTAAATATAAAAATATGGCTAATGAGGTAACCCAATAATTATTAAAAGACATTTTTTGTCAAAAAAAATAATATATCTGGGATATTTATTACCAATTTGATCAATAGTTGTCATTAAGAATTCTATGTTTTCTGCTCAAGGTTGGAATATAAATTAAAACCTAATTTTACTATTATAAATAGAGTGTTACCGCCTCTCTCTTTTTTCAGCTATCCTTCCAACAATTTCTTCAATGTCTTATCAAACGCCTTTGCTTAGCCTTAAGAAGACATTCGTTTACAATTTTTTCCCATCAAAAGTTGAAGAAGAAGCTTGCAAGCTTAACAACACTCCACATGTAGTGACTCGAGAACTAATTGAGATAAGGGACATATACCCTCCCCCAAAAATCAATTTGGAAAACCCCTGGCAGATCAAGAAAAAGATTACTCGTGATGAGATCGTTTTAGGAAAGCTGGTGATTCCATTTTTCGAGACATTTGAGTACATTCTTCGATATTGGACATTGGATGTAGCTAAAAGTTTGGAGAATGGGTATGATGTGCCTATTGACCTATGGGATTTAACTGGGGCGAATGTCCCTAAGAAGTATGAAGGTGAAAGTGTTTGCTTAAAGAAGTTGTACAATGACGACTTTTCTCTTTCATTCATCAAATTATTCAACGACCGCGGATTGGGCGATGGTGATGAAATTGGGCTATATTGGGATCCTAGATCTTCAAGTTTAATGTTCAAATTACTTTCTCAGATTCGTGCTCAGTGAAAGGTCCAAGTCTTTTTGTTACCTCATTAGGATTGGTAAGGTAAGTCTAACCCCTTTGCTTGTACTTATCCCTATTGAGAGTTTTTAAAATTTCTAATAAAAGTCTGTTAGATACTCTGTCTAGTGGTAAATTTTCCCAAACAATAAAAATATAGTTGTAATATTTGAAGATTGGAATATTTGCACTATGATGATTCTTCAAATTCCCAATTTAGTTTGCACAATCCCCTTTTTGTACCTGCGGTTTCATTCCTTTTTGATTTAGATATGCCACTTCACAAAACACTAATTTATTTTTCCTCTAAGTTGCAAACAAGAATGGATACCTTCCCAATAAGTATCTGTTAGAAATAGGTACACACATTGATGGGTTGACTCCACTAAATAACAAGTTATTGAACTTTTTCTTTGATTTTGTGGCTTCATATGATCAAGCACGATCGACCCTTCATGATATGGATGTGGAAAGCGCTAGAAAAGAGTTGTTTGTAGCAGCGGGAGATCGTCTCACAAATTATATGTTCGAGGAGCAAGATAAAGTTGAGGAGGTGTCCACCCTTCGTCAGTCGCTGGTTAATATGAAGAAAGAGATAAGAGCGTTGTGCAAAAGAGCGCAAGATTTGCAAACCCGTTTGGCAGCTGCCGAGGATGAAGTTGAAGGAGCCAAGCAAGCAACCTTGTTTGCAACCCAGGAATTTGATGCATGTTTTGACGTGGACTTGACGAATGATCTAGGACAAAAGAAAAAGCATCTAGAGGCTATGTGTCAAGAATTGATCAATTACAAATTATGCTTGAATTAGATTTTATTTATTTATTTATTTTATTTAGAGTTTGGTTGATATGCTAGACGATTTTTTTTATATGTGGATAATGTTTTCTTTTGTTTCATCTTACAAATCTTTAATTGCATTCTTCAACTTGCTCTTTATTCTTTGATTGCAAGTTTGAATAATCCAAGCTCCATCCCCATTCATGCCAATAAGAATAGAAGTTCCTCATTTCTTCAAGTTTACGCATTCGAATATGTTTTGCAAATGTTGCAACTTTAATGCTTCAATTTGAAAGACTTTTGAGGGCTTCAACTTACTGGCTGGATTGATTTAAGAATCCGACTTGAAGACTTCAACTTGCAGACTTGAAGAATTTGAAGACTTCAACTTGCAGAATTGAAGAATTTGAAGACTTCAACTTGCAAAATTAAAGAATTTGAAGACCTCAACTTGTAGACTTAGAGGACTTTGAAGACTTTAATTTTCATACTTAAAAGATTTGAAGACTTCAACTTGTATACTTGGAGGATTTAAAGACTTCAACTTGCATACATGGAAGATTTGAAGACTTCAGTTTGCAAACTTGGAGGATTTGAAGACTTCAACTTGCATACTTGGAAAACTTGAAGACTTCAGCCTGCATACTTGGAAGATTTGAAGACTTCAACTTGCATACTTGGAAGATTTGAAGACTTCAGCTTGCATACTTGGAGGATTTGAAGACTTCAACTTGCATACTTAGAAAACTTGAAGACTTCAGCCTACATACTTGGAAGATTTGAAGACTTCAACTTGCATACTTGGAAGACTTGAAGACCTTCAGCCTGTATACTTGGAAGATTTGAAGACTTCAACTTGTATACTTGGAAGATTTGAAGACCTCAATTTTAAATAAACTTCAAGCATGTTAGTTAACAAAACTCATATTTTTTTAAGGGTTTGCCCCCATCTATTGACCAATCAATACTTTGTACAAGTCTAAAATTTGATGACGCAAAAGATAAAATAAAATACTTATCTTTTTGACTGTCATGTGACAGATTAAGTGGGAACATGTGGTTTTTTGACACTCATGCAACTAAACTTAGGATATATTATAAGCGCCTACGTACCTCAATGAAAATGATCAAGTCACAACGTAGTTCTGGGGGATTGAGTATTTTATTTTTGTTTTTTTTGTGCCGTACACAGTTTATACTCTTGCGGGCCAGGAGTGACATGCAGTTTAGGCTCGTACCTTAAGGAGCATCATCTTATTTCAAGGGTAGTACCTCTTTAGGAATTTTGCATTAATAGGACCGATCCTTACGCCATCTGCATCAACAAGCTTGTAAGCACCATGTGAATATGCTTCTGTACGACATATGGTCCATCCCACTGTGAGGTAAATTTGCCCCCAGACTTGTGCGAAGTAATGATGGGTCTTCTTACCGCGAGAACTTGGTCTCCAACTTGGAAGCATCTCACGGGAACCTTCTTATTGAAAGCACGAGATAGACGAGATTGATAACATTCAAAGTTTTGTTGGGCTTCTAGCCTCTTTTCATCAAGTGCTTCTAACTCAGCAAGACGCAGTCGAGCATTTTATTCTTCAGTGATCCCTTCTTGAATAGCTAGTCTTAAGGAAGGTATTTGACGCTCGAGTGGTAGGCCTCAACACCAAAAGTGAGTGAATATGGTGTCACTTGAGTTGGAGTGCGGTACGTCGTTCTATATGCCCACAAAGCTTCTCCCATTCTTTCATGCCAATCTCGTTTGGACTTGGAGACAACTTTCTTGAGAAGGTTGCATAGAGTTTTATTAAATGCTTCAGCAAGACCATTGGCGGCAGCATGATACATAGAAGATTTATGCTACTTGAAGTCAAAGAGATCACAAATTTTGTTTGTTAACTTATTATCAAATTGCTTGCCATTATCTGTTATAATGTAGAGAGGGATGCCAAAGCGATAGATGATATTCACTCGGATAAAATTTGCAACATTCTCTTTCTTCACTTCTTTAAGAGCGACAGCTTCATCCCATTTTGAGAAGTAATATGTTGCCGCCAAGATGTACAAGTGTCCACCAGAAGATTTTGGTAGTGGTCCCACAACATCCAATCCCCAAGCGTCAAATGGCCAAGATGCAATAGTTGGATGCAATACTCGGGCGGCTGATGTATAAAATTCGCATGAAATTGACAAGCATCGCACCTCCGAGCATAATCTAAGCAATCGTTCACCATGGTTGGCCAATAATACCCCATCCTCTTTATGTGAAAGTGGAGTTTCGGTCCAGATTGATGTGATCCACATACTCCGTAGTGTGCTTCTTGCAAAGCTTGAATTGCTTCCTCCTCTCCCAAACATCGTAATAGTACACCCTCAAATGATCTTCTATATAATGTGTCCTTGTAATAAATGAAGTGAGGTGCACGACGACGAATGTCAATCCTTATCCTTGGATATTCTGGAAGTATCCCATAACACATGTAGTCAATAATAGGATGTCTCCACTCTTCTTTCACGGCTTCAGAAACGGTGATGAGATGATTAAGTTCATTTTCTATACATTCTTCCTCATTTGGCGGTGGTACTATCCATTTTTGACAAATAGCCACTTGCGTCTAATCAGGAAGGGTTAGCGTTGAAGCTAGAGCAGCCAATGCATCAACTTTCTTATTCTCCGTTCTACGCACATGTTGAAGGGTTACATCTCCAAGCCATCCTATCAACTTTTGAGCATAATCATGATAAGGATGCAATTCAGGCTTCTTCACCTCATAACTTCCCAAGAGTTAGTTGATCACCAACTGAGAGTCACCAAAGACTTGCAAGTTTAATTGCTTCATGTCAACGGCCATCTCAAGTCCAAGTATCAATGCTTGGTATTCAGCGACATTATTGGAGCAACATTACTTCAAAGTAAATGAGAATGGTAGGATCTCTTCTTGTGAAGTGATGAACACTACGCCAGCACCAGCTCCGCCACGATGTGCAGCTCCATCAAAGTACATTTTCCAAGGAGGTAGAACTTCAATGAACATCGCATTTTCATCAGGAAGCTCATCAGTTAACTCCCAATCATCCGGTATCGGATGGTCTACCAAGAAATCCACCAATGCTTGTCCTTTCACAGCTTTTTGAGGGATGTACAATCTCAAACTGTTGGAATTGGAGGTACCATCTTGCTAGTCGGTCACTAAGGACAGGTTTCGACATAACAAACTTGATAGGATTTGCTCTAGAAATAAGACGAACAACATAGGCTTGAAAATAATGCTTCATCTTTTGAATTGAGAAGACTAGCGCCAAGCACAATTTTTCAATCGGCGAATAGTTCAGCTCATTTGGTGTCATCGTTCTACTCTAGTAGTAAAGAGAGTTTTTTTTGCCTTCACTATTCTCTTGAGCTAACAAGGCTCCTACGGACCTTTCTTGTGCCGCAATGTAGAATATCAATGGCTTTCCAGGTATAGAGGCTGCCAAAACTGGAGTTTTTGCTAGATATGACTTGATACTTTTAAAGGCATCACTACATGTTTCGTCCCAATTAAAAGGAGCACCTTTCTTCATGAGATGACCGAATGGTTGGCATCGTCCTGCTAGGTTTGAGATGAACCTCCTCAAGTAGGCTAGCTTTCCTTGGAGACTTTTTAACTCATGAATATTTCAAGGCTCCGGCATCTTCGATATTGCATCAACTTTAGCTTGATCAATTTTAATTCCTCGATGTCTCACAATAAAGCCAAGGAACTTTCTAGAAGTAACTTTGAAGGCACACTTCAATGGATTCATCCTTAGTTGATATCTTCAAAGCAGCTCAAACACCATTCTTAAGTCTTTCAAATGATCACTTCTCTTTCTGGACTTTACCACTAGGTCAATCACATAACATTCAACATTTTTATGGAGCAAGTCATCAAATATATTTTGCATAGCCCTTTGATATGTAGCACCAACATTCTTCAAACCGAAAGGCATCACTTTGTAGCAATAAATACCTTTAGGCGTGCAAAATGCGGTGAGTTCTTCATCCTTTGGTGCCATGCGGATTTGATTATAGCCAAAAGAACCGTCCATAAATGACATCGCCTCATAACCAGTGGTGGCATCAATCATTAGCTCAGGATTGGGAAGAGGGAACTCATCTTTAGGACATGCATTATTGAGATCCCTGAAGTCAACACAAACTCAAATTTGGCCATTCTTCTTCCTTACAGGAACAATACTTGAAATCCATGTAGGATATTTAACTTCACGAATGAATCCTGCCTCAATGAGTTTGTTGACTTCATTCTTTATCAATGGAACCAAGTCTGGCCTAAAACGTCTTTGGGCTTGCTTAACAGGACGAGCACCATTTTTGACTACCAACTGATAGACTGCTACTTTAGGATTCAAGCCAGGCATTTCTTTATAACTCCAAGAGAAGACATCCCTATATTCTTTGAGTATATTCATATAAGCGATTTCTTCATCAACTTCTAGAAAGGCACTCAAGTAAGTAGGCCTTGGGTCTTCATCAGTGCCAAGGTTAACTTCCTTTAAGGGATCTATTATGCTCTTCACTCCTTCTTCAAGTTCTGGTGGAGCATCTCTAGCATCTTCCTCTTCTAGAGGGTCATTATCATTGACATATATATGACAACACCAGACAATATCTTCTAAGTCTTCATCAATCTTCATTTGAGGCAAAGAATCGTGCTCATTCTGGACTGTAACATGATATGAGGAGCCTACACTTTCTTCATCTTCCTCGCGTTATTTGGTGTAAACCATAGTATGAGCCTTTGCCTTGAGTTCCTCTTTACACGAAACCACAAGTTTCACTCGTCGCCTCATTCTAGAAGGAATCAAACTTTTGAAATCCTTTTGGATCATAGATGAAGCCAGTGTTGTCACTTTTAGATAACTTCTTCGATGCTTGTTGTTTCTCTTCTTCAATGGACCTAATCTCTCGAACACAGAAGTTCTGGTAGTCGATTCTTCAAGTTGATCAAATACGAAAGGCTTTCTATTGGGAGCAGTGACATCATCTTCAAAATTTATATGATTATTGCTTGCTCTTCTTATGGAAATGCGAACTAGCAGTGGTTGGTTATAGCCTAGGCCTTCACGTGCTTGTTTGGTTTTATCAACTGATGGGAATTTCCCTAACATTGATGGCTCATTAGAGTTATATCCAGCCTTCGCAAATAACTTGTAAGCATTAGGATCAAAACCTTCTCATGTGCATTTTGTAGGGAGTTCCACATCTTGAACTTGATTTTGAGCGATTGTCTTTCTTGGTAGCTTTGAAGGTAAGTTTATTGCATCAATCTGTCTGATAGGAAGAGTTAGTCCTCTTAATGCATCTTCTTGAAAGTTAGATGATTTGACTTCTTCTTTCTTTACTTTTGGAACATAGCGAAGTCCAGAAGTCAGATTCTTCTTTGAAGAGATGGTCTTCCCTTCATTGAGATTGGGACAAAGTTCTTTAGTGTCAACTTTTGCCTTTCAGACAACCGCATCGATTCTTTTGCTTGTGATCTTGTCAGACTTGGTTGATTTTACATCATTAGATTTTTGTCCCTTTAACAACATAACTCTTCAAATAAAATTTTGCATCGGCAAAGTGCGTCTCAACTTCGGTGAACTAATTATCATCTACAACTATCTTCTTTTCAATCCCGTCTTCAAGATACTTCAAACATTGATAATAAGAAGATGAGACAATTATATTCTCGTGTACCCAAGGTCTACCAAGTAATATGTTGTATGAACTCTTTGCATCGATCACGTGCATCCATGCGCTTGATCGCAAATCTTCCATGTGGATTTCTAATTTAATGGAGCCTATGGACCTCTGTCCTCCTTGATTGAATCTTTGTATCAACAAACGACTTTCACTAAGTTCTTCGGTCATGATGCCGAGTTCCTTCAATGTGTGGATAGGCAGAATGTTGACTCCAGATCCTTCATCTATCAAGATTATATTTATCTTCTTCTCTAGCACGTGACTAACCATATACAAAGGACGATTGTGTAGTGTTTCACCAAATAAAAGATCATTTTCTATGAATGTGATTTTTGTATCACATGCATGTGCTTCTTGGGAAGAAGGTTCAATAGGCTTTTCAGAAAATGGAGGAGACATCATTGACGAGATTTCCCTTATTGCTTTTTCTTCGCCACTAGGAGACACTTTTGGTGAGAATTCTCTCGTTGTTCCTTCTTTGTCAGTTGGAGACACCTTCATTGTTTCTTCTTTATCAGCATTAAAACATGATGCCTCGATATTTTCTTGAGTAAACTTTGTGCGAAACCAACTTGTTAAGAATTCTTCTAGAGTTACAGGATGTCGGGGTTTATGGTAGTGATGCACTTCTACCTTTGCCTTCTTAGGGCGCTTTATTGATTTCTGCTACACCAGTTTCCTCACCATTTTCTTTCTAATCGGTTGCTCACATGATTCTTTTCTTAAGCTTGACTTGTTGCGTCTTCGCCTAGTCACAGGAATCCAGCCTTCATCACCATCTATATCAACTTGAGATTTGTCTAGCTCCAATGACTCTTCTTTATGCTTTTCTACGATACATATTTGGACCGGATCGAGTGAGCCAAATGTGATGGAGATTTGATTAGAACTAGCTTTCTCATCATCAAGGACAATCTTCTTTTCTCTAACCAATCCATCACTCTATCCTTGAAGACAAAACATTTTTCAAGAGGATGACTCACAAGTCTATGATACTTGCAATAATTTGGGTCATCAGCTTTTCCAGCTTCATCAGGTCGCTTCATCTCTGGCAACTCAATGAGCTTTAATTCAAGCAACTCATCAAAATTATCAGAAACGTCAGAATCCAAGAAGGGGTATTCTTTTTCTTGCATTTCCCTTGAGATCGATTTTTGGTCTGAACGCGCTTGGAAATTCGTTCTCACACTTTGTTTCTTCCCTTCCTTCGTAGTGAACTTCATAGGCGACACATTAACATTCATTGACTCTTTGTTGTCATTCTTGGGCACAAATTTGGTCCATCTCTTAGGTTCCTACTTGTCTCTTCCTTTGCGAGGGTCATGGACAAACGTCATATCCTTTCCGGCAGAGGACATGCTCAACTCCATATCATGAGCGCGAGTAGCTAGATCTTCAAAGGATTTTGGTTTTATTCCCTGTAAGATATAAATAAGCTCCCAGTGCATCCCTTGGATACACATTTCTATTGCAGAAGCTTCACTAAGCCTATCCTTGCAATTCAGGCTCGCGTTCCTCCATCGATTTATGAAGTCTATGGCTGGTTCATCCTTCCTTTGGCGAGTATTCGTAAGTTCTACCATGCT
>JAJOOR010023778.1:0-29811 GCA_036250505.1 Solanum acaule
CCCCCCCCCCCCCCCCCCCCCCCCCCCCCCCCCCCCCCCCCCCCCCCCCCCCCCCCCCCCCCCCCCCCCCCCCCCCCCCCCCCCCCCCCCCCCCTTTTATTCATTCACAAGTACAAGAGAAATTTATATCTTTTTTAGTTCCAATTCTCTCACTCTTAGCTATCTGGTGACATCGACATTTAGTTGTTCCAAGATCAAGGTTGCTTCTTTTCATTGTTTTTAGTTAACTGATTGCTCATTATATTATGATCCATATTGGAAAACACTTGGTGAATTTTGGATTTCTTTTGTGAAGATTGAAGCTACAAGTTAACATTAAAGTTTATAAGAAGCATATGACTATTAATATTTCACTAGGAAAGTTATGCAAAACTTAAAATCGTGGCCTCGATCGGGATATTGTTTATTTGCTAAGCTTTTTTTTTGTTATGAAAATGTTGAAACTAACAACATGGGATGTTAACTTATTTTTATATTTATGTAAGCCTTTTGTATGAAGATTTATTGTAGCAATCTTATATTTATTGACAAATCTTATAAATTTTTTGTGATATAAAGATCCAGAACCATTGGTGGTTTACTAGACACAAAAAATTTTGCTCGTCTCTGAAGGTTCATCTAGGACGAGTCACGAGACACTTTATTGTCTCTAAAAGTTTCATCTAGGATGAGACAACTTCTTGTTCCTAAATATTCATCTAGGATGAGGTGTTTCTTGTCGCGAAAAACAATCTAGGATGACGTAGTTGCTCATAAAAAAAAATGTAATCTAGGATGAGATAGTTGCTCGTCCCAAAAGAGTATTCTAGGATGAGTTAGTTGCTAGTCTCTAAAGGGATATAATGACAAGAAACTAACTAATTTTCCAAGAAGGAAATCATCTATTTGGGACGAGATATGTAGTCTCTAAAGGTATTCTAGCGACTAGCTTTGTTGCCCTCTCTAAACACATTTGACGACCAGCAAAAGGACCCCGTCCCAGTTGACCTTTCGCGAAGAAGTATTTAAGGATGGGTGGTGACCAGCCTTTTCCCATCTCAATAGACTATTTACGAGCGAATTTGGACTTTCTGGGACCAGATTACCCTTCCTTAGAGACTGCTTTTCTTGTAGTGAAACCATAATGAAAGTTGCTAACTGCTTCACAACAATTTAAGCATCGTAGACAAGAAGAGTCTCATAACTAATCGTGCAAAATTTTAAAATAAAATTTCCACGATACAAAATGCAAGTCATGAAGACACCTTCTATAACACGCTAGTAGGTAAGACAATTCATTACCTGGAACAACTAGTAACAAGCATATAGGGTAAAGAGAACAATAAATAGGAATACAAGATAACTCAAAGGATCAGTGGAAGACAAGTGCAGAAATCAACATATCTATATATATATATATAGCTATATCTATATTACCTTAAAGCATGAAATCCTAACTTGAATGTTAAATTACTAAAATATCCCTAACTTAGGTTGTGATTTTTCGATGAGTTATGACTTCTCTGATAAGTTGTGACTTTTCTAAAGAGTTGTGACTTTTCCAAAGAGTTGTGACTTTTCCAAAGGGCTGTGACTTCACGAAAACGTCATGACTTTTCAGATAAGACACAAAAAATGTGTTTTCATGTTACCCTTTGTTGAGTATAAATAAAGGGGATCCCTCTCATTTTTCAACCACAATTTTTTTTAATATTCAACTCTTCTTCTTGCATTTTAAAAAAATTCCTTTGATTTATTGTCGATGAGTGAGTTCGACGTTTAGCAGAGTATAAGATACCCCTATTCTGATGAAGTTAGTCATTCTATCCTAAGAGGGTATATTTCTTAACCTCGAGTACTTGAGGAAAATAATTATGATAATATAATCATTATTTTTTTCGCTTAGTATATACATTAGTATGTAATGTTCCAATATATGAAGTTAACATGATGTAGTCTAAATTGATTTGTTTTTGTTTATAATTTCTCTTGTGATGTAGATATATGCTTCTAAATAACTTATTCCAAATTTATTGAACTTCTCAAGAGTTAGAGAAATGTAACAATTTGTTTTTTTGATTCTCAAGACAAAAAAATAACTTTATTCATAAATTCTTCTTATGTGATTAGATTGTCAAGAAGTTTGCATCAAAATAGTTATTACTATATAAACATTGTTCTTTAGTTTTACTGATTTACTATTTCTTAATATTTTATCATTTTTGATGAAGAAAAGTTTATATGACTTGTTATAACGCGAGTTGAAGTTTGTATTAGTTTAATTTTTATTGTTTATTTAATAGCTAATTTTTCTAAGATTATATTTTCATGAATGCAAATCTATCTATCTAATATATTTGGTTAGGTATTTATATATGTCATGAATGTATTATCAAGTTAACAAGATCCTCTAAATTCAAATATATTATTTTAAAATGTTTCGAGTTCTTTTTTTAAAAAAAAGCTCACAACAAATATGAAAATATGTGAATATATATGAATCCTTTAAAATTCATCATTAAAAAATTAAATTTTATATTCATGAATATGAAATAAACATTTCATTTTGTCCCTACACTAAATTAAAATCTAATAACTACAAAAAAAAATCGTAAAATTAATTAAAAGACCTATTTATTTATGTAAGTATAAAATCGATTAGAAAAACATCTATTGCACATTAATTCTTTAGTTATAACATTATAAATTCTCTTAGTTATTACTAATTATTGTAAAGATTATTCACACTCTTTTACATTATTTAGTTATAATATTTTGAATTCTCATAGTTACTATATTAATTATTTCTATCTTTCATCTTTCCTTAATAACTTCTGACCAATAATTTTTATATTATTATACTACCCCTATATATGTGATAACACGGTGTTGTTATTTTTCCTTGAAAGAATCATGCTTGGTTGAATAAATTTAAAATTGTTTACAAGTATATGAACTATATCTTTGTTGGGTGTAATATAAACATGTAATTATATATATGATTTCACAAATTGAATATATTCTTTAATTTTTATTTCTTGTTTTTCCGATAAAAACAAGGAACCTTTCTCAGTTAACTATGGATAGTCAAATAACCATCTTTGATTTATGTACACAGTCAATTGAGAAGTCAAATGTGAGAGCCAAAACAAGAACATCATCTATTGTGTTATAACTTATATATAAAATAAATAAATTAATATACAAAAATAGTTATAAAAATAAAATGTAGTTGTTCTCCATATGTTCATATGATGTCTAAACAAATTAATGTGGAATACACGTGCAAATAATATCTGGTTAGATGACTAGAAAAATACACAACAAATATCGTCAATATTAGTGAGATACAACTAATCACATGATTGAACCTCGTCAAATTGAAATAAATATATACATTATTGCTTTTAACTAATAAATTTTTTCATTGACCATCTTCAATGTTTCGCGTGAATAAAACATATATATGACGATCCAGATTGAACATTCACAAAAAAATCTACAATATTATTTTTTTTCAAATCATCGCTTAAATTTTCTGAATTGATAATCACGTGCCGAAAAACTAGTTATATAAAAAGATCCAACCCAAAACCTCGTAGTCATATGTACAGAGCTGCTACAAAAGAGTATAAGTCCCAAGATTGGACAAAGAAATATAGACTTGTCTCAAAATTACAAAAACTAGTCAAACTCTACAGAAGCAGACAAGGTTGATCCAACATACAATAGTGCTTACCCACATCTCTGAGTCCTCCCTCAATCGGCTCAAAATCAGGTGTTGATAATTGGCATTCCGACCTACATAACGAAACATATGTAGAGTGAAGTATGAGTACTAGAAAATAGGTAATCAGTAGGTATTATAGGCTGGCTGAGCTTGAAAAGTAAAGATAGTATGAAAAGTCGGAAAGTAACAATATAGAGGTTAAATGAATAGGAAACTAACGAGAATGCACTTGAGTCTAAAAAAGAATATAAAATATAGCAAGTACTAATTATACCCTAATTGGATCCCCAAAATTTCATAAGGTACACTCATGTGCATGTTTGAGTAAATAACCCAAATGGACTCCCATTAGCCCGATGGGTACACAAAAGAACTATAGTTACATATATGAAAATAGGTAAGTCCACTATAGGTGTCACGCCCCGAGGCTACCCTCTAGACGGGGAGACAGGACCTAGGATCACGAGTGACCCCAAGCTAACCTTGCTGGCATATCATAAGCATACTAATGTTAACTGAATCAATAAATATTATGCAAAATCTAAATCATAAGAATAATCTGAAATGATGGGGAATACCCATTTACTATCTAAATAAATGAAAACTGAGAGTTTTAATACAATTGAAAAGTCAAACTCACATGCTAAAGCTGATTCTAACTATGTCTGAAATAAAGCCTCTTCTAACTAGAAATGTTAGGACATGCCCCTAGCAAAGCTGAAACTAGAGCTACAAGCAAGGAAAGATAATCATGTCACTCGTCCTCAAAAAATGAGGACTCACCACTGATGCTGCTGAGAACCTGAACCTACATCACGAGAAGATGTAGTGTAGAGTATGTGTTAGTACTTGAAAGGTGCTGAGCATACAGGATAGAGTAAAGCTGAACAATAATCATAAAATATCAAAGCATCTATCTGAGAAATGATAAGAGATAAAACATGAGAACACACCGAGAATACTGAACATAAAATACTGAATGCAATGACCAAGTTTAAACATGCTGAGATTGAAATCTGACTGTAACTGATAACATGGTCAATGGAATAGAATCTGACTGTAAGGGAGCTACTAATAACCGACATAAAACTAGATGAGCTAAATGTGGAGTTCGATGTATACCCCTCATCGAGAGGACCTAATACACCCTACAAGAAGTATAAAGACATGACTGGCGTGATCACTAAAATGATGCCCAGAAAGGGGACTTACAACTTATAGGGCACATAGTTCTGGGACTTGAGAGTGATTGACCTTAGTCCACTCGATATTAAGATTCTCCCAATTGATTATGTAATTAACAATTTATGCTTGAATTTCTGTAATACTGATAACTCAGAATTGACATGCTATCTGAAAATGCAATATTAATATGCTGATAATTAAACATTCAAATATGAGGCATGTACATCTGAAATATCTGACCTAGCATGTATAATTCATGAACTAAAAGAACTAAATAGCTAGGGTCCTGATTTTATGAAAGAATCCACGCAAAATAATGTTAAAATCATGATAATCTGATTTAGATCATTTTAACAGCTAAAACCCAACAATTTCTAACATTCAAGAAACCCTAGGTCTAGATAATATTGAGGGAATCAATATTATGACTGAAATCAAGGGACCCAATGGGTGAAAGGAACCCACTAGGGAAATCCCACATATTTGGTGATGAATTCCACGGATAAATCTTTAGATTTTGGGGGTGGAAGTAATGAAAACCCGTTGGGTTCTTGAAACTAGGGCTAGTCGACTTCTTCTCCCTTTTTATTCTAAGTTGATCGATTAATTTGAGAAAGAATTGACTTGGGTAAATTCTAATTAAGTTGCTAGGCTAAAAATGACCAAAACCACGTAGTTTAGGTCTTAAACGACGTAGTTTAGGGGTCCAACGCATAGGGGAAAAGACCAAATGACCACTGACTTAAAGGTTTTACGGGATGGATCACGGCCCCTCTGATGGATCGTCAAAGGGACCATGGACAGTGAATTCAGTTGTGGTCCTGGTCTAGTAGCTACTGGTTCTGGGGTCTTCGACCACGAGCCTTACCACGACTCATGTAAAGGACCACGCACTGTGAAGGTCGATGTGGTTCTTCACTAGGGTTGGTGGTGTGCTGGCTCAGTTCTACCGACCCTCCCACTGCCCGTCATCAAGATCACGGACCGTGGAGGGCTCCATTGTTTGATGTCAGGTCTTGGGGGATTCTACCTCACTTCCACGAGCACCAGTAAGGCGCGTGAGGTGGTCCACGACTCGTGAAGGGCTCCGCGGTCCATCCCAGCTGGAAGGTGCTGAAGTCCACGGGCAGGTCAACGGACTGTGGACCCTATCACATCCGTGAACCTTGTCATGGTTAACTGACTCAGGTGTTTTCTGCTACACATTTCTAAGTCTGGTTTTCGAGGTGTTATAATAGGAGAGTGCATAGCCTAAACCTTGAACCACGGATATGACACCCAAAGTAACCAATAAAACCACACCTCTAGTTATAACTCAAAAGTGGAAAATAGTCACGAAACTCAGAGCGTGGCTGAAAACAAAGAGTCCAAACTTTGAATCTACGACTATAAGAAGGGCATCATGATCAGACATTGAATCTGCGACCAAATGAGTTGTCAAAGAAGAGTCCCTTATAAAGACACCACCATAAGTCCATTAAGGAAATATTTCCACCCCGAAGCTCCAATGAACAACTCCAAGTCTTAATCGGATCCTTCCCCACATCATTAAATGAAATCCAAAATCACAAAGGAAAATCATAGGGTACGTAAAAGAAGGAAACTATAGATGAAAGGTCATCCTAGATAAGTTACCACCTAACTAAGGCTAATACTATCAAATCTAAATCTGCAACATCAATTGACAAGGAGTTATGTCGTCTAAAGTGAATTAGAGCAATTCTAAAGCCTATAAGGTCCAAATTGAAAGTCTAAGGCAATCACTAGCCTACACTTAGTCTAAGGCCAATATCAATCTTCCAGATAATTAGAAACAAGTATAAACAAAGACAATAAGGTAAGGATGATCATAGAAAGGGAGAAACAACATGCTAATAGTCCCGATAACCCAAAAAATACAACCTAAAACATGATTTCTAATCATCTAACATGAATCAACTACTAAACCAACCAAAATTCCAACTAATAAACATGAATACATATTTTTAAAATCAATCTAAACATAAAAAGTTGTATCTTACCTCAAAGTAAACTGGGCACACTCAAAAATAACAATTCAGGAGTTATACCCTTCTTACCATCCTCCAAACAATGCCACACCATAAAAATTAGAATCACAACAACAATAGGGAATTTTTTACACCAAAAGCAGAACAATTAGAAATGGACCTAAATTTGAGTCAAAATGGTAATATGGGATCTACACTTAGAATCCCAAATTAGACTCCATCAAAAGGTCCAATTGAACTTACTAAAGTAGTATCCAAAAATGGAATACAATTGTCACGCCCCGAGGCTAACCCACTGGATGCGGACGCGGTACCTAGGAACATGAGTGACCCTAAGCTAACCCTGCTGGCATATCATAAGCATACTAAAGCAAACTGAATCAATAAATAATGTGCGGAAGCTAAATCATATGAATAATCTAAAATGATGGGCGATACCTATATACTAAATCTGAATATATGAAAAATGAGAGTTCAACAACAACTAAAAAGTCAAACTCTAACTCTAAAGCTGAAACTAACTATGTCTGAAATAAAGACTTTACTGACTAGAAATGCGGGGAAATTCCCCTGCTAGATCAAGCAAACCTGAAACTAAAACTAAAATCAATATAGGAAATCATGCCACTAGTCCTCGAAGAATGAGGACTTACCACTGATGCTGCTGAACTGAAGATCGAGAACCGATCTATGCGTGATCTGACTAATGAGGACTCGAACCTACATTATGAGAAGATGTAGCACAGAGTATGCGCAGTACTTGAAAGGTATCGAGCATGCAAAATTAAGTAAAGCTGAATAATAATCATAACTGAACTGAAGCATATACTGAGCAATGATATGATATAGACATGATACTGAACGGAGAATACTAAACATAAAATATCTTAATACAATGACTAAATATATAACATGTTGAGACTAAATACTGAATTATACTGATAATATGGTTAATTCAATAGAGTCTCACTGAACTGTGGGAGCTACTAATAACCGATAATAAAACCACATAAGCTAAATGTAGAGTCTAATGTATACGCCCCATCGAAAGGACCCAATAAACCCCGCCACAGGTATAGAGGCATAACTGGCGTGATCATGAAGTGATGCCTACAGAAGGAACTTACAACCTACGTGGCTCGTAGTTCTGGGACTATATAGGTGACTGACCCTAGTCCAACTTGATATTAAGTTTCTCCCAATTGATTAAGTAATCAACAAGTTATGACTGAAATTCTGTAATATATTGGATAGCTCAAAATACTGACATGCTAACTGAGAATGAATCATTAATATACTGATAATGACACATTAAAAAACAGAGGCATGTATATCTGAAATAACAGAAATATCTGACCTAACATGTGTAATTCGTGAACTAAAGAACTACATAGCTAGGGTTCTGGAATTCATACAAGAAACGATGTAACAACATGATAATCTTATTTGGATCTTTAAAGTAACTTATTTATACTGATCTCCTGAAGTTCTAGAAACCCTAGGTCTAAATAATAATAAGGGAATCAAGAATCTAACTGAATTCTAGGGACCTAATGGGCGAAAGGAACCCACTAGTGAAATCCCACATACCTAGTGATGAATTCCACGGAGAAATCTTTTGATTTCGGGGCTGGAACTGATGGAATCTTGTTGCGTTCTTGAACTAGGGTTCTTGACTTATTTCTCCTCTTAGTGTTCTAGTTTTTTCTAAGTTTTGATGAATGATCTGACTTAGGTAAGTTCTAGTTATGTTTCCAGGCTAAAACTAACAAAAACCACGTAGTTTAGGGTTTAAGTGACGTAGTTTAGGGGTTCAACACATAAGGAAAAGACCAAAAGACCCATGAATTAATAGCTGTCGGAAGCCACCCACGGGGGGACCTACGGGCCGTAGGTCAACCTACAGTCCATAGGTTGGGTCATAGGTCAAATCTGCCCGACAAAGCTTCAGTAAAACGAGCATAACTTTTTACTCGGAGTTGGGATTTTAGAAAACTCGATGGCGTTGTAAAGAGGATTAAATTATCTATGATATCAAAAGTCATGGACCCCCTAATTCCTTTTGTACTAAGAGTGATCACCATTTGAAGTTGACACAATCAGCAATTTCCCCCCAATTGGCTACTGACATTCACCAACGATCAGACCTAGGGTTCGTAGGTCCAATCACGAACCGTACTGGTCAACCATGGGTAGGACTAGAGACTATTAATACTTGGGCCTTAACTACGGAACCCCACCTATGGTCTGTGGTTCCACCTACGGTCCGTGGGTGGTTCCGTTGGTACTGGCACCAGAGTTTATGAAAACTAGGATTTTCTTCGTTTTTAGATCTGAGGTGTTACATTATCTCCCCCTTGGGAACATTCATCCTCGAATGATGTATAAATTAGCTGAGTATGGAGGGAAGAAGCTGCAATCCCTACCACTAAGTACGAGAAACTGATTTTTGACTGAACTGAGTACCAAGAACATGCAAATACGCTGAAAATGCAAGACTAACTGAAGGAACAAGATACTAAGACTGATTTTTCACATTAATGATTGAAAAACTGAAGAGGAACTATTACCTCGAGATGGAATGGAATTGAAAGGAAAGAGATGAGGATACTTGACCTTCATGGCTGCTTTTGCTTCCCAAGTAGCTCCCTCTACGGACTGACTCCTCCACAAAACCATAACTGAAGCGACTTCTTTGTTTCTCAACCTTCTAACCTGACGATCAAGAATCTCAACTGGTACCTCTTCATCAGTGAGACTATCCTTCACAACACACTTTCTAAAGGTACAATAGATGCTGGATCACCCACACACTTCTTCAACAACGAAATGTGAAAAACCAGGTGTACTGATTCTAGTTCTGCTGGCAACTCTAACTTATAAGCCACTTTACCAACTCTGTTCAAGATCTTGTAAGGGCCTACATATCTAGGACTGAGCATCCCTTTCTTGCCAAATCTCATCACCTCCTTTATAGGACACACTTTTAGAAAACCCAATCATCAAGTTGGAACTCTAAGTCCCTTCTCCTTACATATGCATAGGACATCTGGTGGCTCTGGGCTGTCTTAAGTCTATCTCTAATGAGTTGCACTTTCTCCATAGTAGCATTGATTGAATCCGGCCCTATCAAGGCTGCTTCACCTACTTCAAACCAACCAACTGGAGATCTACATCTACGCCCAAACAATGCCTCATAAGGGGCCATCTGAATGCTGGAATGGTAACAATTATTGTAGGCAAACTCTATAAGAGGAAGGTGATCATCCCAACTACCCTTGAAGTCAATCACACAAGCTCTCAACATGTCCTCTAAGGTCTGAATGGTACGATCTGCCTGGCCTTCCTTCTGTGGATGAAATGATGTGCTAAGGTTAACCTGAGTACTAAGACCTTTCTGACCTCTATCTGAGATGATAGACAAAGGAACCCCATACAACCTGACTATATCATTAATGTAAAGCTTGGCGTAGTCCTCCACCTAATATGTAGTCTTGAGCCCCAAAAAACGAGAAGACTTAATGACATGTCGACTATCACCCAAATGGAGTCATGCTGTCTGCTAGTACGAGGTAATCCTGTCATAGAATCCATGTTGATCACTTCCCACTTCCAAGTAGGAATGTCGATCTCTTGAGTCATACCCCCTGGTTTCTGATGTTCTACCTTCACTTGCTGACAATTGGGGCACTTAGCCACAAAATCTACTATAGCTCTCTTCACGCCATTCCACCAAAAGACTTCACACAGGTCACGGTACATATTAGTGGCACCGTGATGAATAGAATACCTGGAGTTATGGGCTTTTACAAGAATCTGTTGTCTCAACTCACCCACATTAGGAACACATATTCGACCCTGATAGCAAAGCACACCATCTCCCCCTTGGGAGAACCCTTCAACCCTCTGTTGTTGGTCCGCACCCTTTAGTTGAAGCAATATCGGATCACTGTCTTGCTTTTCCTTAACCTCCGCTATCAATGAAGATTTGACCCATTCTGAACTATCACACTACAATCTGATATGCTCATAACACAAACTCCCAAGCAAGAAAGTCTATGAACATCCTTCACTAGTTATTTTCTTTCTTCCTCAACATGTGCTACACTACCCATAGATAGTCTGCTAAGGGAATCTAATATTACATTGGCCTTACCAGGATGGTTATGCACACTCATATCATAATCCTTGAGGAATTCAAGCAATCTCCTCTGGCGAAGATTCAACTTTTTCTGGGTGAACATATACTAAAGGCTTTGATGGTCTGTGAACACGTCTAAGTGAACACCATAGAAGTAATATCTCCAAATCTTAAGTGCAAACACCACTGCTGGAAGCTTGAGGTCATGAGTTGGATAATTCTTCTAATTCACCTTAAGTTGTCTAGAAGCATAAGCTATAACATTATCTCGCTGCATCAAAACACAACCTAGGCCAACTCTGGATGCATCACAATAGATAACATAACTGTCTGAACCCTCTGGTAGAGTTAAAACTAGAGTTGTAGTCAACGTAGTTTTCAGTTCTGCGAAGCTCTTCTCACAATCATCTGACCACTGCAAGTTGACCTTTTTCTAAGTCAACTTAGTCAACGGAGAGGCTATGGATGAAAATCCTTCCACGAACCTTTTGTAATAACCCGTTAGACCCAATAAACTTCTGTTATATGTAGGAGATGTAGGTTTGGGTCATTGTTTCAATACTTCTATTTTCTGATAATCCACTCGGATCCCTTCGCTAGACTATATATTCCCAAGGAAAGAAACTGACTGCAACCAAAACTCACATTTGCTAAACTTCATGAATAACTGGCGATCTTTGAGAGTTTGCAGGAAAACCCTCAAATGATTCGATGTTCTTCCTCATTCCTAGAGTAAATGAGGATATCATTAATAAATACGATAACGAACAAGTCCAAATACTGCTTGAACACTTTATTCATCAAATCTATGAAAGCATGTGAGTATTAGTTAGTCCAAATGACATAACTACAAATTCATAGTAACCATACCGAGTTCTGAAGGGTGTTTTTGTGATGTCACTATCTCTGACTCTAAGCTGATGTTAACCGGATCTGAAGTCTATCTTTGAGAAATGACTAGAACCCTAAAGTTGTTCAAATAAGTCATCAATCCTGGGGATAAGATACTTATTCTTGATTGTGGCTTTGTTTAACTGTCGGTAGTCAATGCACATTCTGATAGAACCATTTTTCTTCTTCACAAACAACACTGGCGTACCCCATAGGGAAATACTGGGTCTGATAAAGCCCTTATCTAGATGGTCTTTCAACTGCTCTTTCAATTCCTTAAGCTCAGCTAGAGCCATTTTGTAAGGACGAATAGAAATAGGTTGGGTATCTCGAAGGCGATCAATTCCAAAGTTGATTTCCTATTCGGGGGAACTCCAGGAAGATCTTCTGGAAACACTTTTGGAAACTCATTAACTACCTGGAATGACTCAAGAGTTGGGGTTTCAGAGCTTCAATACTTAACCCGAACTAGATGATAGATATACCCCTTGGAAATCATTTTTCTAGCCTTAAGGTAATAAATAAATCGACCCAATAGGCGCTAAGCTACTACCCTTCCATTCTAAGATTGGTTCATCTGGAAACTGAAAAACGAATAATCCTAGTTCTATAATCGACTGAGCTTAATAAGAATGTAACCAATCCATGCCTAGAATGATATCGAAATCTACCATTTCTAACTCTACAAGATCTTCTGAGGTGACTTTCTGAGAGATTGTGACAGAGCAATTTATGTATACCCATCTAGCTATAACTGGGTCACCGACTGGAGTAGAGACTGAGAAGGGTTCTGAGAGATTTTCTGGACTGACACCTAAGTTTACTGCTATATAAGGAGTTACAATAGACGAAGTATCCCCTATTGCCTTTCCACTGAGTGTACCATATGTGAGCCACATCCTTAAGCTGGTAGGATGCCAACTCAACCATACCATTACTAGTCACTTGCATCGCTCCAAAGATTTCCTTAACCTCATAAATGAAGTTCTATGGATCCTCACCAACTTGTGACCCAAAAAACTCAGTCGGGTTCATCCTAACAAAATCTCAAACCCTAGCTACCACTAATCCACCATTTCTATTAGCTGGATAGCATTCTGAAATTCAGCATTCGAAACTTCCAGATCTGGGACTGGAGGAGCTGCCTTTGTATTCCTGGCATTTGCATTCCTTGCGTAAGCTTTACGAGGAGGCATGATCTTTAGAACATAATGATGGATTAGAAAGGAGATCATACCAACGCACGATAAGAATAACAAAGAGAGTGAAGTTTTCCTAAAACACTTTGTAGCCTCCCTCTCATTAGATGTGGTGCACTTCACACTCATGAAAAGGACTCTACTTAGTGCGGCTTTTTAGATATCGTAGGACTCTTAAACCTAGTTCTCTAATACAAAATTTGTCACACCCCGAGGCTACCCTTAAATGTAGATACGGGACCTAGGATCACGAGTGACCTCAAGCTAACCCTACTGGCATATCATAAGCATACTAAAGCAAACTAAATCAATAAATACTGTGCGGAAGCTAATTCATATGAATAATCTAAAATGATGAGGAATACCCATATACTAAATCTGAATATATGAAAAATGAGAGTTCAACAACAATTAAAAAGTCAAACTCTAACTCTAAAGTTGAAACTAACTATGTCTAAAATAAAGTCTCTACTGACTAGAAATGTTGGGACATGCCCAAGCTAGATCTAGCAAAACTGAAACTAAAACTAAAACCAAAATGGGTAATCATGTCACTAGTGCTCGAAGAATTAGGACTCACCACTGATGCTATTGAACTGAAGATCGGGAACCGATCAATGCATGATCTAACTGCTGAGGACTTGAACCTACATCATGAGAAGATGTAGCTCATAGTATGCGTCAGTACTTGAAAGGTACTGAGCATGCAAGATAGACGAAAGATGAATAATAATCATAACTGAATGAAAGCATATACTGAGCAATGATATGATATAGATATGATACTGAAATGAGAATTCTGAACATAAAATATCTGAATGCAATGACCAAATTTATAACATGTTGAGAATGAATACTGAACTGTATTGAAAATATGGTCAATGCAATAGACTCTCACTGAACTGTGGGAGCTACTAATAATCCACAATAAAACCACATGAGCTAAATGTGGAGTCCGATATATATGCCTTATCGAAAGGACCCAATATACCATGCCACAATTATAGAGGCATGAGTGGCGTGATCACTAAATGATGCCCACAGAGGGGACTTACAACCTACGTGGCTCATAGTTATGGGACTATATGGGTGACTGACCTTAGTCCAACTCGATATTAAGTTTCTCCCAATTTATTAAGTAATTAACATGTTATGATTGAAATTCTGTAATATACTGGATAGCTCAAAATATTGACATGCTAACTGAGATTGCAATATTAATATATTGATAATGACATATTCAAAAACTGAGGCATGTATATCTGAAATAATTGAAATATCTGACCTAGCATGTGTAATTCGAGAACTAAAGAACTATACAGCTAGGGTTCTAGAATTCATAGAAAAAATGATGTAACAACATGATAATAATATTGGATCATTAAAGTAACTAATTTATACTGATCTCCTGAAGTTCTAGAAACTCTAGGTCTAAATAATAATAAGGGAGTCAAGAATCTGACTGAATTCTTAGGACCTAATGGGCGAAAGGAACCCACTAGTGAAATCCCACATACCTGGTGACGAATTCCACGGAGAAATCTTTTGATTTCGGGGCTAGAACTGATGGAATCTTGCTGCGTTCTTGAACTAGGGTTCTTGACTTCTTTCTCCTCTTAGCGTTCTATTTTTTTCTATGTTTTAATGAATGATCTAACTTAGGTAAGTTCTAGTTATGTTTCTAGGCTAAAACTGACCAAAACCACGTAATTTAGGGTTTAAAGGACGTAGTTTAGGGGTCCAATGTATAAGGAAAAGACCAAAAGATCCCTGACTTAATTGTTGTCGGAAGCCACCCACAGTGGGACCTATGGGCCGAAGGTCAAACTACGGTCCATAGGTTGGGTCATAGGTCAAGTCTGCCCGACAAGGCTTCACTAAAATGAGCATAACGTTTTACTTGGCAGGGGGGGATTTTAGAAAACTCGGTGGCGTTGGAAAGAGGATTCAATTATGTTTCATATCATAGGTCATGGGGACCATAATTCCCTTTGTGCTAAGAGTGATGACCATTTGAAGTTGACCCAATCAGCATTTTCCACCCTAACTAGCTGTTGACCTTCACCAATAGTCTATAGGTCCAACAATGGACCGCACTGGTCAACTATAGGTGATATTAGAGACTATTAATACTTGGGCCTTAACCACGGAAGCCCACCTACTGTCCGTGGGTAGTTCCGTTGGTACTAGAACCAGATTTTCTGAAAAATAGGATTTTCTTCGTTTTTAGATTTGAGGTGTTACATTATCTCCCCCTTGGGAACATTCGCCCTTGAATGATGTCTAAACTAGCTGAGTATGGAGGGAAGAAGCTGCAATCCCTACCACCAAGTACTAGAAACTGATTTCTGACTTAACTGAGTACCAAGAACATGCAAATACGCTGAAAATGTAAGACTGGCTGAAGGAACAACATACTAAGACTGATTTTTCACATGAATGAATGAAAAAGTGAAGAGGAACTATTACCTCAAGCTGGAATGGAATCGGAAGGAAAGAGATGAGGATACTTGGCCTTCATAGCTGCTTCTCCTTTCCAAGTAGCTCCCTCTACAGACTGACTCCTCCACAAAACCTTATCTAGAGTGACTTCTTTGTTTCTCAACCTTCTAACCTAATGATCAAGAATCTCAACTGGTACCTCTTCATAAGTGAGACTATCCTTCATAGCCACACTTTCTGAAGGTACAATAGATGCTGGATCACCCACACACTTCTTCAACAATGAAATGTGAAAAAGCGGGTGTACTGCTTCTAGTTCTGTTGGAAACTCTAACTCATAAGACACTTTACCAACTCTTTTCAAGATCTTGTAAGGGCCTACATATCTAGGACTGAGCTTCCTTTCTTGCCAAATTTCATCACCCCCTTCATAGGTGACACTTTCAGAAAACCCAATCATCAACTTGGAACTCTAAGTCCCTTCTCCTTACATCTACATAGGACTTATGTCGACTCTGGGCTGTGTTACGTCTATCTCTAATGAGTTGCACTTTCTCCATAACATCATGAACTGAATATGTCCCTATCAAGGCTGCTTCACATACTTCAAACCAACCAACTGGAGATCTACATCTACGCCTAAACAATATCTTATAAGGGGCCATCTGAATGCTGGAATGGTAACGATTATTGTAGGCGAACTCTATAAGAGGAAGGTGATCATCCCAACTACCCTTGAAGTTGATCACAAAAGCTCTCAACATGTCCGCTAAGGTCTGAATGGTATGGTCTACCTAGACATTCGTCTGTATATGAAATGATGTGCTAAGGTTAACCTAAGTACCAAGACCTTTTTAAAATGACTTCCAGAAATGAGAGGTAAACTGAGGACCTCTATCTCAGATGATCTATCTCAGATGATAAACAAAGGAACCGCATGCAACCTAACTATCTCATTAATCTAAAGCTTGGAATAGTACTCCACTGAATCTGTAGTCTTGACCGCCAAAAAGTGAGAAGATTTAGTAACTATGTCGACTATCACCCAAATGGAGTCATGATGTCTGCTAGTACGAGGTAATCCTGTAATAAAATCCATGTTGATCACTTCCCACTTCCAAGTAGGAATGTCGATCTCTTGAGTCATACCCCCTGGTTTCTGATGTTCTACCTTCACTTGCTTACAAATGGGGCACTTAGCCACAAAATCTGCTATATCTCTCTTCACGCCATTCCACCAAAAGACTTCCCGCAAGTCACGGTACATATTAGTGGTACCGGGATGAATAGAATACCTGGAGTTATGGGCTTCTACAAGAATCTGTTGTCTCAACTCACCCACATTAGGAACACATAATCGACGCCGATAGCGAAGCATACCATCTTCCCCTTGGGAGAACACCTCAACCCTCTGTTAATGGAACGACTCCTTTAGTTGAAGCAATATCGGATCGTTGTCTTTCTTTTCCTTAACCTCAGCTACCAATGAAGATTCTGACCCATTCTAAACTGTAACACCACCATCAGATATGCTCATAAGGCGAACTCCCAAGCGAGCAAGTCTGTGAACATCCTTCACTAGTTCTTTTCTTTCTTCCTCAACATGTGCTACACTACCCATAGACAGTCTGCTAAGGGCATCTGCTACTACATTGGCCTTACCATGATGGTAATACACACTCATATCAAAACCCTTGAGGAATTCAAGCCATCTCCTCTGGCGAAGATTCAACTTTTTCTGGGTGAACACATATTAAAGGCTTGTATGGTCTGTGAACACATCTAAGTGAGCACCATAGAAGGAATGTCTCCAAATCTTAAGTGCAAACACCATTGGTGGAAGCTCAAGGTCATGAGTTGGATAATTCTTCTCATGCACCTTAAGCTGTCTAGAAGGATAAGTTATAACCTTATCCCGCTGCATCAACACACAACCTAGGCAGACTCTGGATGCATCACAATAGATAACATAACCATCTGAACCCTATGGTAGAATGAAAATAGGAGCTGTAGTCAACCTAGTTTTCAGTTCTGCGAAGCTCTTCTCACAATCATCTGACCACTAAACCTTGAACTTTTTCTGAGTCAACTTAGTCAACGGAGAGGCTATGGATGAAAATCCTTCCACGAACCTTCTGTAATAACCTACTAGACCCAAGAAATTTCTAATATCTGTTGGAGAGGTAAGTCTAGGCCATTGTTTCACTGCTTCTATATTCTGAGAATCCACTTGGATCCCTTCGCTAGACACTATATGCCCAAATAAAGCAACTGACTGCAACCAATACTCACATTTGCTAAACTTCACGAATAACTGGCAATATTTTAGAGTTTGCAGGACAACCCTCAAGTTCTTCCTCATTCCTAGAGTAAATGAGGATATCATTAATAAATAAGTTAACGAACAAGTCCAAATACTGCTTGAACACTTTGTTCATCAAATCCATGAAAGTTGCGAGAGCATTAGTTAGTCCAAATGACATAACTACAAATTCATAGTAACCATATCGAGTTCTGAAGGGTGATTTTGTGATGTCACTAACTCTGACTCTAAGCTGATGATAATCGGATTAGAGGTCTATCTTTGAGAAATGACTAGAACCCTAATGTTGGCCAAAAAAGTCATCAATCTTGGGGATAGGATACTTATTCTTGATTGTGACTTCGTTCAACTATCGATAGTCAACACACATTCTGAGAGAACCATCTTTCTTCTTCACGAACAACACTTCTCACCCTATGGTGAAATACTGGGTCTGATAAAGCCCTTCTCTAGAAGGTCTTTCAACTGCTCTTTCAATTCCTTAAGCTTAGCTGGAGCCATTTTTTAAGGAGGAATTGAAATATGTTGGGTATCTGGAAGGAGATCAATTCCAAATTCAATTTCCCTTATGGGAAGAACTCCAACAAGATCTTCTGGAAACACTTTCGGGAACTCATTAACTAATGGGATTGACTCAAGAGTTGGGGTTTCGGAGCTTGAATCCTTAACCCGAACTAAATGATAGATATACCCCTTGGAAATCATCTTTCTAGACTTAAGGTAAGAAATAAATCGATCCAATAGGTGCTAAGCTACTACCCTTCTATTCTAAGATTGGTTCGTCTTGAAACTAAAAAACGAACAATCCTAGTTCTATAATCGATTAAGGCATAACATGAATGTAACCTATCCATGTCTAGAATGATATCAAAATCTACCATTTCTAACTCTACAAGATCTGCTGAGGTAAATTTCTGAGAGACTGTGGTAGGGCAATTTCTGTATACTCGTCTAGCTATAACTGGGTCATCGACTGGAGTGGAGATTGAGAAGGGTTCTGATAGATTTTATGGACTGACACTGAAGTTTACTACTATATAAGGAGTTACAAAAGACAAATTAGCCCCTATTGTATTTCCACTGAGTGTACCATATGTGAGCCACATTCTTAAGCTGGTAGGATGCCAACTCAACCATACCATTACTAGTCACTTGCATCACTCCAAAGATTTTGTTAACCTCATCAATAAATTTCTATGGGTCCTCACCAACTTGTGACCCTAAAAACTCAGGAGGATTCATTCTAACAAAATCTCAAACCCTAGCTACCACTGATCCACCATTTCTATTAGCTGGATAGCATTCTGAAATTCAGCATTCGAAACTTCCTGATCTGGGACTAGAGGAGCTGCTTTTGCATTCCTGGCATTTGCATTCCTTGCGTAAGGTATACGAGAAGGCATGATCTTTAGCGCATAACGACAGATTAGAAAGGAGATCATACCAACGCACGATAAGTATAACAAAGAGAGAGAAGTTTTCCTAAAACACTTTGTAGCCTACCTCTCATTAGATGTGGTGCCTTCGCACCCATGAAAAGGACTTTACATAGTGGGGCTTTTCAGATATCCTAGGACTCTTAAACCTAGTGCTCTGGTACCAAGTTTGTCACTCCCCGAGGCTACCCCATGGATGCGGACACGGGACCTATGATCACGAGTGACCCCAAGCTAGCCCTGCTGGCATATCATAAGCTTACTAAAGCAAATTGAATCAATAAATATTGTGCGGAAGCTAAATCATATGAATAATCTAAAATAATGGGGAATACCCATAAACTAAATCTGAATATATGAAAAATTAGAGTTCAATAACAATTGAAAAGTCAAACTGTAACTCTAAAGCTGAAACTATATATGTCTGAAATAAAGCCTCTACTGACTAGAAATGCTGGGACATGCCCCAGCTAGATCTAGAAACACTGAAACTAATACTAAAAGCAATATAGGTAATCTTGTCACTAGTTCTTGAAGAATGAGGACACACCATTGATGTTGCTGAACTAATGATCGGGAACTGATCTATGTGTGATCTGAATGTTAAGGACCTGAACTTACATCACGAGAAGATGTAGCGTAGAGTATGCATCAGTACTTGAAAGGTACTGACCATGGAAGATAGAGTAAAGCTGAATAATAATCATAACTGAACCAAAACATATACTAAGCAATGATATGATATAGACATTATACTGAACTGAGAATACTGAGCATAAAATATCTGAATGCAATGACCAAATTTATAACATGATGAGACTGAATACTGAATAGCACTGATAATATAGTCAACGCAATAGAGTCTCACTGAACTGTAGGAGCTACTAATAACCGACAACCACATGAGCTAAATGTGGAGTCCGATGTATACACCTTATCGAAAGGACCCAATATACCCTGCCACAGGTATAGAGGCATGATTGGCGTGATCACTAAATGATTCCCACAGAGGGGACTTATAACCTATGTGGCTCGTAGTTCTGGGAATATATGGGTGACTGACCCCAGTCCAACTCGGTATTAAGTTTCTCCTAATTGATTAACTAAATTAACAACTCATGACTGAAATTCTGTAATATACTGGATAGCTCAAAATACTGACATGCTAACTCAGAATGCAACATTAATATACTAAGAATGACCTATTCAAAATCTGAGGCATGTTTATCTGAAATAACTAAAATATCTGACCTGGCATGTGTAATTCAAGAACTAAAGAACTACATAGTTAGGGTTCTGGAATTCATAGAAGAAACGATGTAACAACATGATAATCTTATTTGGATCATTAAAGTAACTAATTTATACTGATCTCCTGAAGTTCTAGACACCCTAGGTTTAAATAATAATAATAGAATCAAGAATCTGACTGAATTCTAGGGATCTAATGGGCGAAAGGAACCCACTAGTGAAATCCCACATACCTGGTGACTAATTCCATGGAAAAATCTTTCGATTTTGGGGCTGGAATTGATGCAATCTTGCTGCATTCTTGAACTGGGGTTCTTGACTTCTTTCTCCTCTTAGCGTACTAATTTTTTCTAAGTTTTGATGAATAATCTGACTTAGGTAAGTTCTAGTTATGTTTCTAGGCTAAAACTGACTAAAACCACGTAGTTTAGGGGTCCAACGCATAAGGAAAAGACCAAAAGATCCCTGACTTAATTGTTGTCGAAAGCCACCCACAGTGGGACCTACGGGTCGCAGGTCAACCTACGATCCGTAGGTTGGGACGTAGGTCAAGTCTACCCGACAGGGCTTCACTAAAACAACCATAACCTTTTACTCGGAGATGGGATTTTAGCAAACTCTGTTGCGTTGGAAAGAGGATTCAATTATCTATTATAACATAGGTCAGGGGACCACTAATTCCTTTTGTGCTAAGAGTGATGACCATTTGGCGTTGACCGAATCAGCAATTTCCCCCCTAACTGGCTGCTGACCTTCACCAACGGTCAGACCTACGGTCCGTAGGTCTAACCACGGACCGTACTGGTCAACCGTGGGTGGGATTAGAGACTCTTAATACTTGCGCCTTAACCACGGAACCCCACCTACGGTCCGTGGGTGGTTTCGTTGGTACTTGCACCAGATTTTTTGAAAACTAGGATTTTCTTCGTTTTGAGATCCGAGGTGTTACAACAATTCAATCCCCGAAAGAGCCCAAACAAAGACATGAAAGAAAATTAAAATTATATCAACATTGAAGACCAAGGAAGTCCCCTTCAAGGAAAAATTTACCTTCACATCATGCTTTCCACACTTCCATAATCACCCTCACATATATACGCAAACAAACCGTACACAATCCAACATGAATTACTCAATTTGGAGGTGTAAAGATCACAAAATCACAATTTGAAGTTTGAAATAATGGTTGGTTCACGTCTGGTCTTTTAATTAAAAGACTAGAGAATGACTCTCCAATGTTCCTGCACTAGCTGATGCATATCAGTTGGTTTAGACCAACTTGGAAAACCCTAATGGGGTTCTCATGATTAAATTGAAACCATGTGTACGTAGACGAGATATGCTACACCATCAAATTAGGGATTTCAACTTTAATTGAGAGGTTGAAACTTCCAATCAAAGTAGTCTCTAGGAAAAGTGGGTCCCAAACCTGAACTTTATTTAAGCCAAATTCCACTATGGACTCGAGATAAGTCTAGAAACCTCAAGATATGCATCAAGGGTCCTTCTAGTTCAAACTTGATGTTTTAGAGATGATGGAACCGTCAGATGAAGTTTGGCCAAACTCAAATGTTCAAGTATCAAAAGATCCAAAATACAGAAACATTCATAGAATTCAAACGAACGACCATGTGTCTCAATTGTCAGTCCCAACAAGTCATAAATAACTTGGAACCTCTATAGGAACGTTCTTACCAAAAAAGTTAATGCAAAAACTCATAAATAACCTAGAGGGTCATTACAAAAATATAACAAAATTTCAGTTTAATAATCAAATTTTCTAGCCCTACAAGTTTTCAAGGAATCTAAACTTTCCACAAACTTCTAGTCCCATGGAATCCTCAAGGAATCTAAACTTCTTGTGGACAAGATATATAAATCTTTCGTAGGTGAAATTGATTCAAGGTAAACTTATTCACTTCTTTTTTCTGCACGTCATATTCTTGAAAACCACCATACGTTTTTTTCTACAAGATATAATAATTTTCTTTGACGTATATTATATTACCTAGGTAGAAACTGTTATTCCAAAGGCTAATGACTGAGCCTAGTCTAGGAATTTTCATGACATTAGTCCATGTCCATCATTTTCCATATTTTCTCCCACAAACAGACAAAGAAATCCATCACAACAAATATAAAAAGATAGAAATGATCAGCAAAATTAGACATCTTCATATGACTCCCAAAATATTGAGATGGGACTTGTGTTATAAAAAATTTCTCATAATCTACAATCAAAGAAATAACAAAAAACTTATTAAATTCACTACTCCATTTCCTTCAACCGATCTAATTGTCATCTTGTTAATCGTAACATTTAATAAAACTAGATTTTGGTCAAACAAGTGATAACTAGAAGGAATAAAGTCAATATTTTTTCCAAGACTCATTATTCAGAGAGTATATTCCAACAATGTAATGACTATTCTTTGCATTAATCACAGTTATAGTGATTATGTTATAAACATCACTAACAGAATCATACACATAACCATATAGTGTTTATTCATAATATTTAACTCGTTCCAACATACAATTATTAGGCTTTATAACAATTTTATGTTTTTGAATAGCTGGATTTCATATAAATAATTTGAAGCTATACACCATACATAACAAGTTGTTACAAGAAGTCACCAATTGACATAAAACATCTTAAGACATTAAAGTGTTTTGTAGTTGGTGAGAAACAACTTGAGAATTCACACTAAATGACAATGCGTTTATTGATCTGGTGTTGAACAATAACATGTTATATTCCGAACAAGGAGATGCAGTTATTTTCGATGAAATTACCAAGATTAGTTAAAGATTAATATCAGTCTATGATCGGCCGATTTTCAACATGATGAAGTTAGTGCCATTTATGATTAAACACCATGATCTATCTCCAAATTCGGTATTTTTTTCTTGAGAGAGGACTCACTGGACTTGTATTTACTTCAAATTTTAGGTTTACCTTTTCTATGTATACATATTTATAGTCTTGTATGGATTTTAATTTGTACCTATCAGACTCAATTTTTTACTTTAACGATTATGTATACATAGTCTCAAATGGCTATTAATTTGTGCTTATCAGCCTCAATTTTTGACTCTTAAGATTTAAAATCTTAAAACTAAAAATTTGATACTTATAAGAATAGATTGAAATCCATAGGAGACTATATGTATATATACACGGAAAATGAAACCTAAACTTCTATGTATAAAAGAGTCCAATGAGTCCCACTCAAGAAAAAAATACCAT
Source organism: Solanum acaule (assembly GCA_036250505.1). Classification (NCBI taxonomy): domain Eukaryota; kingdom Viridiplantae; phylum Streptophyta; class Magnoliopsida; order Solanales; family Solanaceae; genus Solanum; species Solanum acaule. The sequence continues at coordinate 23,840 of JAJOOR010023778.1, forward strand.
TTTTGGAGATGATGCAATCCCTTTCCATTTCTCAAAACTCCCAGTTGAATTTCTTCAATGTTTAAAGATTATCCAGAAATCATAGTGTTCAATCATCAATTACCCAATTTCATTATGTTGCAAATCAACGAATCATTATCTGATATTAATCTTCAACAAATTCTATTAACAACTCTGAAAATATCTCCATGTCCTTGTTTGGAATATAACATATTAGCATTCAACATCGGTTCAATAAGTGTATCATCAATCAGTGTGAATTATCATGTTATTTCTCTCCAACTACCAAACTTTTCAATGTCTCAAGATGTTTCATATCATTGTTGAGTTCTTGTAACAGCTTGTTATGTATTGTGTATAGCTTCAAAAATATTTATATGTAATCCATTAGTTAAAAATTATAATTTTGTTAAAAAGCATGATCCTTATGTGTTTAAATGTTTTATATGTTATGAATCAACACTATATGATTTTGTGTATTATTCTATTACTGATGATTATAAGATAATGGCAACATTTGTGATTAATGTAAATAATACACATTATACTGATGGAATATACTCTTTGAAGAATGAGTCTTACAAAAATATAGGCATTATTACGCCTTGTTATCACTTGCTTTACCAAAATTCAGTTTCATTAGATGGTATGGTTAAATTTTAGGTTTACTTTTTCTACGTCTACATATTTATAGTCTCATATGGCTTTTAATTTGTGCTTATCAGACTCAATTTTTTACTTTTACTATTATGTATACATAAGATCAAATGGCTATTAATTTGTGCTTATCAGCCTCAATTTTTTACTATTAAAATTTAATATTTGATACTTATAAGAATAGATTGAAATCCATATGAGACTATATGAATATATACATGGAGAATGAAAACCTAAACTTCTATGTATAACAAACTCCAATGAGTCCCACTCAAGAAATAAATACCATTTTGGAGATGATGCAATCGCTTTCCATTTCTCAAAACTCCCTCTTGAATCTCTTCAATGTTTAAAGATTATCTAGAAATCATAGTGTTCAATCATCAATTACCCCAATTTCATTATGTTGCAAATCGACGAATCATTATCTGATATTCATCTTCAACAAATTCTATTAATTTCTTTGAAAATAACTCCATGTCCTTGTTTGGAATATAACATATTAGCATTCAACATCGGTTCAATAAATGTATCATCACTGAGTGTGAATCCTCAAGTTATTTCTCTCCAACTACCAAACTTTTTAATGTCTCTAGATGTTTAATATCATTGTTGAGTTCTTGTAACAGCTTGATATGTATTGTGTATAGCTTCAAAAATATTTATATGTAATCCATTAGTTAAAAAATATAATTCTGTTAAAAAGCATGATCCTTATGTGTTTAAATGTGTTAAATGTTATCAATCAACTCTATATGATTTTGTGTATTATTATATTAGTGATGATTATAAGATAATGGCAACATTTGTGATTTATGTAAATGATACAAATTATACTGATGGAATATACTCTTTGAAGAATGAGTCTTAGAAAAATATAGGCATTATTATGCCTTGTTATCACTTGCTTTACCAAAATTAAGTTTCATTAGATGGTATGGATAAATTCTAGGTTTACTTTTTCTACGTATACATATTTATAGTCTCGTATGGCTTTTAATTTGTGCTTATCAGACTCAATTTTTACTTTTACGATTAGGTATACATAGTCTCAAATGGCTATTAATTTGTGCTTATCAGCCTCAAATTTTGACTCTTAAGATTTAAAATCTTAAAATTTAAAATTTGATACTTATAAGAATAGATTGAAATCCATATGAGACTATATGAATATATACATGGAGAATGAAAACCTAAACTTCTATGTATAAAAAACTCCAATGAGTCCCACTCAAGAAATAAATACCATTTTGGAGATGATGCAATCGCTTTCCATTTCTCAAAACTCCCTCTTGAATCTCTTCAATGTTTAAAGATTATCCAGAAATCATAGTGTTCAATCATCAATTACCCCAATTTCATTATGTTGCAAATCGACGAATCATTATCTGATATTAATCTTCAACAAATTCTATTAATTTCTTTGAAAATAACTCCATGTCCTTGTTTGGAATATAACATATTAGCATTCAACATCGGTTCAATAAATGTATCATCACTGAGTGTTAATTCTCAAGTTATTTCTCTCCAACTACCAAACTTTTTAATGTCTCAAGATGTTTCACATCATTGTTGAGTTCTTGTAACAGCTTGTTATGTATTGTGTATAACTTCAAAAAGATTTATATGTAATCTATTAGTTAAACAATATAACTTTGTTAAAAAGCATGATCCTTATATGTTTAAATGTGTTAAATGTTATGAATCAACACTATATGATTTTGTGTATTATTATATTAGTGATGATTATAAGATAATGACAACATTTGTGATTAATGTAAATGATACACATTATACTGATGGAATATACTCTTTGAAGAATGAGTCCTAGAAAAATATAGGCATTATTACGCCTTGTTATCACTTGCTTTACCAAAATTTAATTTGATTAGATGGTATGGTTAAATTTTAGGTTTACTTTTTCTACGTACACATATTTATAGTCTCGTATTTCTTTTAATTTGTGCTTATCAGACTCAATTTTTTACTTTTACGATTATATATACATGGAAAATGAAAACCTAAACTTCTATGTATAAAAAAGTCCAATGAGTTCCACTCAAGAAAAACATACCATTTTTGGAGATGATGTTATTCTTTTCCATTTCTCAAAACTCCCAGTTGAATCTCTTCAGTGTTAAAAGATTATCCAGAAATCATAATGTTCAATCATCAATTACCCCAATTTCATTATGTTGCAAATCGATGAATCATTATCTGATATTAATCTTCAACAAATTTTATTAACTACTCTGAAAATATCTCCATGTCCTTGTTTGGAATATAACATATTAGCATTCAACATCGGTTCAATAAATGTATCATCACATAGTGTGAATTATCATGTTATTTCTCTCTAACTACCAAACTTTTTAATGTGTCAGGATGTTTCATATCATTGTTGAGTTGTTGTAACAACTTGTTCTGTATTGAGTATAGCTTCAAAAATATTTATATGTAATCCATTAGTTAAGAAATATAATTTTGTTAAAAAGCATGATTCTTATGTGTTTAAATGTTATGAATCAACACTATATGATTTTGTGTATTATTATATTAGTGATGATTATAAGATAATGGCAACATTTGTGATTAATGTAAATGATACACATTATACTGATGGAATATACTCTTTGAAGAATGAGTCTTACAAAAATATAGGCATTATTACGCCATGTTATCACTTGCTCTACCAAAATTCAATTTCATTAGATTGTATGGTTAAACTTTAGGTATACTTTTTCTACGTACACATATTTATAATCTCGTATGGCTTTTAATTTGTGCTTATCAGACTCAAATTTTTACTTTTACGATTATGTATACATAGTCTCAAATGGCTATTAATTTGTGCAGACTCAATTTTTTACTGTTAAGATTTAAAATCTTAAAATTAAAAATTTGATACTTATAAGTATAGATTGAAATCCATATCAGACTATAGGTATATATACATGGAAAATGAAAACCTAAACTTCTATGTATAAAAAAGTCCAATGAATCCCACTTAAGAAAAAAATATCATTTTTGGAGATGATGCTATCCCTTTCCATTTATCAAAACTCCCAGTTGAATCTCTTCAATGTTTAAAGATTATCCAGAAATCATAGTGTTCAATCATCAATTACCCCAATTTCATTAAGTTGCAAATCGACGAATCATTATCTAATATTAATCTTCAAAAAATTCTATTAATTTCTTTGAAAATAACTCCATGTCCTTGTTTGGAATATAACATATTAGCATTCAACATCGGTTCAATAAATGTATCATCACTGAGTGTGAATTCTCAAGTTATTTCTCTCCAACTACCAAACTTTTTAATGTCTCAAGATGTTTCATATCATTGTTGAGTTCTTGTAACAGCATGTTATGTATTGTGTATAGCTTCAAAAATATTTATATGTAATCCATTAGTTAAAAATTATAATTTTGTTAAAAAGCATGATTGTTATGTGTTTAAATGTGTTAAATGTTATGAATCAACACTATATGATTTTGTGTATTATTCTATTACTGATGATTATAAGATAATGGCAATATTTGTGATTAATGTAAATGATACATAATATATTGATGGAATATACTCTTTGAAGAATGAGTCTTAGAAAAATAAAGGCAATATTACACCTTGTTATCACTTGCTCTACTAAAATTCAGTTTCATTAGATTGTATGGTTAAATTTTAGGTTTACTTTTTCTACGTACACATATTTATAGTCTCGTATAGCTTTTAATTTGTGCTTATCAGACTCAATTTTTTACTTTTACGATTATGTATACATAGTCTCAAATGGCTATTAATTTGTGCTTATCAGCCTCAAATTTTTACTGTTAGGATTTAAAATCTTAGAATTAAAAATTTGATACTTATAAGAATTGATTGAAATCCATATGAGACTATATGTATATATACATGGAAAATGAAAACCTAAACTTCTATGTATAAAAAAGTCCAATACGTCTCACTCAAGAAAAAAATATCATTTTTGGAGATGATGCTATCCCTTTCAATTTCTTATCCCAGTTGAATCTCTTCAATGTTTAAAGATTATCCAGAAATCATAGTGTTCAATCATCAATTACCCCAATTTCATTATGTTGCAAATCGACGAATCATTATCTGATATTAATCTTCAACAAATTCTATTAATTTCTTTGAAAATAACTCCATGTCCTTGTTTAGAATATAACATATTAGCATTCAACATCGGTTCAATAAATGTATCATCACTAAGTGTCAATTCTCAAGTTATTTCTCTCCAACTACCAAACTTTTTAATGTCTCAAGATGTTTCATATCATTGTTGAGTTCTTGTAACAGCTTGTTATGTATTGTGTATAGCTTCAAAAATATTTATATGTAATCCATTAGTTAAAAAATATAATTTTGTTAAAAAGTATGATCCATATGTTTCTAAATGTGTTAAATGTTATGAATCAACACTATATAATTTTGTGTATTATTCTATTACTGATGATTATAAGATAATGGCAACATTTGTGATTAATGTAAATGATACACATTATACTGATCTGATGGAATATACTCCTTGAAGAATGAGTCTTTGAAAAATATAGGAATTATTACGCCTTGTTATCACTTGCTTTACCAAAATTCAGTTTCACTAGATGGTATTGTTAAATTTTAGGTTTACCTTTTCTACGTAGACATATTTTTAGTCTCATTTGGCTTTTAATTTGTGCTTATCAGACTCAATTTTTTACCTTTACGATTATGTATACATAGTCTCAAATGGCTATTAATTTGTGCTTATCAGCCTCAATTTTTTACTCTTAAGATTTAAATTCTTAAATTTAAAACTTTGATACTTACAAGAATAGATTGAAATCCATATGAGACTATATGTATATATACATGTAAAATGAAAACCTAAACTTCTATGTATAAAAAACTCCAATGAGTCCTACTCAAGAAAAAAATACCATTTTTGGAGATGATGCAATCCCTTTCCATTTCTCAAAAATCCCAGTTGAATCTCTTCAATGTTTAAAGATTATCCAGAAATCATAGTGTTCAATCATCAACTACCCCAATTTCATTATGTTGCAAATCGACGAATCATTATCTGATATTAATCTTCAACAAATTCTATTAATTTATTTGAAAATAACTCCATTTCCTTGTTTGGAATATAACATATTAACATTCAACATCCGTTCAAAAAATGTATCATCATTGAGTGTGAATTCTCAAGTTATTTCTCTCCAACTACCAAACTTTTTACTGTGTCAAGATGTTTCATATCATTGTTTTTTTTTTTTTTTTTTTTTTTTTTTTTTTTTTAAGGGGG